>ML393738.1:0-35713 GCA_005239525.1 Nicotiana knightiana
GAACGATCGCATCGAACAAATTCCTGGAGTACCACCTATCATTAAAGGCATTGATGTTGATAGGTATTCTAAATAACCTTGGAAGCCAAGTGCGGCACCCTTGCCTATACCCAAGAAGTTTAAAATTCTTGACGTTCCCAAATATGATGGAACAACTGACCCACGTGACCATGTGATTGCTTTCACTACTGGGGTAAAAGGCAACGACTTAACAAAACAAGAGATTGAATCAGTCCTTGTCAAAAAATTTGGGGAAACACTTATCAAAGGGGCCCTAACCTGGTATTCTCTTCTCCCTGAAAATGCTATTGACTCTTTTGCTGAGCTTGCAGATTCGTTTATAAAAGCACACTCTGGTGCACAAAAAGTTGAGAAGAGAATGGAAGACATATTCAAAAAAAGCAAGGGGACACGGAACTACTCCGTGAGTTTGTAGACAGGTTTCAACGAGAAAGAATAAAGTTACCAGTGTGCCTGATAATTGGGAAGCCATGGAATTTGCAAGCAACCTGAACGATAAAAGATCAGAAGCCACGAGACGACTTAAGGAAAGTCTAAGAGAATTCCCCGATACAACATGGAACGATGTATATAACATGTATAGTACTAAACTCAGAATAGAAGAAGATATCATTGCTCGTTCGAGAGATGAAGATCATTCCAGATCCAGATGTCCTGAATCAGATAGAAGATCAGGTAAAAATAGGTACGATCCTTATTTAGGACCCTCGGGACGCGATATTCGCCCCAGGTTTGAAAACACTAGGTCGGACTATTGACCACAAGGAAGAGATATAGTCTCATCCTCGTCTAGATCCAGAAAAGATCGAGATGAACGACCTAGAGGTAATACTCAAATTGGGGATCATACCTTTAATGTAAGTACTACTGAACTTGTCTCAATATTGAGGAACATGGGAGACAAGGTTAAGTGGCCCAAAGAGATGNTTTGAAAACACTAGGTCGGACTATAGACCACAAGGAAAAGACATAGTCTCATCCTCGTCTAGATCTAGAAAAGATCGAGATGAACGACCTAGAGGTAATACTCAAATTGGGGATCATACTTGTAATGTAAGTACTACTAAACTTGTCTAAATATTGAGGAACATGGGAGACAAGGTTAAGTGGCCCAAAGAGATGCGGTCAAATCCAAGTAGAAGGAAACTAGATCACTGGTGTGAATTCCACAACGATCATGGGCACAAAACTGCGGATTGCAGATTTTTACAATGTGAAGTAGAAAATTTATTGAAACAGGGCTATTTAGCAGAATTGTTTAGTGATAAAGGTAAACAGGCATATATGAGGAACAGGCAGGAGCCCCCAAAGCCTCCTTCTCCAAAATGAACCGTCAATGTGATACACAGAGGTGAAGAAGTAAATGGAGTGATCTGCAAAACAACCACAAAGTTCACAATTACACATGGGAAACGGGCTCGTGAATGGGTAAAATATATATATGGCTCAACAAAGAAACTTTTATATCACTTCCAAGACTGAACAAAACTACTATTTCACTTTGCAAAAACACGGGGCAAGTTCTAGACATCAAATGCAATGCACAGAATAACACACAAACCTCACACACACATGGCACATGACTCACTCAGGATTGGTTTCATCAAGACACTCTAGTCAAAGCAGTTAAGCAAAGTTAAGATTATACAATTTAAGGTACTTATACAAGAGTAAAAAAATGAGCCTAAGCGTCACAACTAAAGTACTCACTATTCTCAAGGCATAACAAAGTCAAGGGATATTTCTTCAATTCAATTCATCTCACACTGGCTCCTACTCCAAAATAATAAAACTAACTACACCCAGTACAAAAAAAACCCTTGGAAAAGAACCGCGGCACAAAGAAAAACCAAGAGGGAATTGCTACATTACCTAACAAAAGAAACTCTTTTTGTCTTTTTCCTTTCGACTTAAATCCCTCAAGAAAATTGTCTAATAGACCCATCGTTGGGAAAAATCCAATATTTTCTATTTTTATAAAAAAATATTATTCAATTAAACTAACACAACTAAAATAGCATGAAAACTCAACCAAACAATCTCCTCACCCCATACTCAAAATTGTGCATTGTCCCCAATGCACACCTATAAGTATAAGAGGGTAAAAGAAACTCCATGGTAGGACAAAGACCAAAGCACTAGCAACTCATGGGTTATTTAGACTTTTCCCAGGCCTGATCCTTCGTGTGGGTACCTCACACTTAGTTCAAACAATCTGTTTTGTTGTTGCATCCTTCCAATGGATCTTCCATGCTCCTAAAAAAATAAAAAATCGACACTACAAGAATAATAAAATAATAATAATAAAAGTAAAGCTGGGTTGCCTCCCAACAAGCGCTTGATTTAACGTCGCGGCACGACATGAATTATTTGTTGCCTCCACCTCGAGCTTATAAATTGAACCCCAAGTTTTGATTCAAGCTTATGATTATGCTCCTGGGGTGGTGGAACGAATCTACCTGGACCAAGGAAACTATGTAGTATTCTGCACTTCTTGGCCTTTAAATGAGGTGTGTAATTCCGACTTTGTAATGACCCGACCGCTCGTTTTGAGCTCTAGCATGTCATTCAGCGGTTTGAAGTCATGAGCAGCTTCATTTCAGGTATTATGACTTGTAGGTGTGGCCGAAATTGAATTTCGGGAAGTTTAGAGTTAAATTGGAAAGAAAATTCTCATTTCAGGAGCCTTAAGTTGGAAGAATCAACTAAGATTAGAATTTTGAGTAAACAACCTCGGAATCAGGATTTGAAGGTTCCTACAGGTTCATATGATGATTTCGGACTTGAGCGTATGTCCAAATCGGGTTTTGGATAATCCGGGAGCGCTTCGGCGTATATTGTGGAAGTCAACATTTTGAAGAAATTTCCTAAGTTTGGCTTGAAGCGCATTTCAGTGATATTGATGTTCCTTTGGGATTCCGAGCCTAAGAATAGCTCCATATGGTGATTATGGAGTTGGGAGCACGATCGAAAGTGAATTTGGATGTCCGTAGGTCATTTTGAAATCATTTGGCTAAAGATAGAAATTTGAAGGTTTTTGAGAAATCCGACCGGAAGTGAAAATTTTGATATCGGGGTCGGAATGCGATTTTGAAAGTTGGAGCAGGTCCTTAATGTTGAATATGACTTGTGTGCGAAATTTGAGGTCAATCGGACGTGATTTGAGAGGTTTCGGCATCAAATGTGGAGTTTGAAATTTCAAACTTCATAAAGTTTGAGTTTGAGTGTGATTCGTGAATTCGGCGTTGTTTGATGTGATTTGAGGCCTCGAGCAAGTCCGAATTATGTTTTGGAATAGGTTGGTGTAATTGGACGGGGGCTCGGGTGGATTCCGGGTGGTTAACGGACCCAGTTTGGAGTTTGAAGGGTGCTGAGATTTTTTTCATCTGGTGTGACCGCACTTGCGAGGATTTGGCCGCAAGTGCAGAGCCGCAGGTGCGGCTTTGGCGCCGCAGGTGCCATATTTGGCTGGATTGGCTGGGAGCGCAGGTGCGATGGAATTTCCGCACCTGCGAAGGCGTAGATGCGGAAGTGTTGCACAGGTGCGAAGTTTGGATGGGGCTGAGGAAGCCACAGGTGCGAAGATCGGATTGCAGGTGCGAAAAATGGCCTGGGCAGAATATTTTAACAACGAGATTGTTGGACATTTCTCTCATATTTCTCATGGATGGGGCTATTTTAGGGGAGCTTCAAGATGGATTTTCATCATCCATTACTAGGTAAGTAATTTCTTCATGCTTTTAAGTTAAATACAAGGTTTATGCATGGAATTAGACATAAAAATTAGTAGGAAATTGGGAAATTTTTTGAAGAAAACATAGAAATGGTATTTTGGATTTCTACCACGAATTTGAGCAAGGAATTTAGAGTAAATTATATATTTGAACTCGTAAAGCTATGGGTAGAATTTATCTTCGAGAAATTTCGGATTCCGGGCACGTGGGCCCGAGGGCATTTTGGTCAATTCACTGAGCAGAGTTGGAAAATTATATAATTTGGATTGTTTCAAATATTAGAATGAATTTTAATTGCTTTACCCGTTATTTGGTAGTTTAGGGCATTGTGCATCCATTGGAGTCGTCGGAAGGGCTTGGAAGCTGGTTATGGGATTTCGGAGCGAGGTAAGTCTACTTTCTAACTTTGTGAGGGGGAATTGTCCCCCTAGGTGAACTAATTAAGTATGTGCTACTATCTGCGCGGGCTACGGACGCACGAGGTGACGGGAGTCCGTGCGTAGCTACTATTATGCCATGTCTAAGTAGTCTAGGACCCACTAGCATGCCTTATTTGTTGTACTTGTGATCTTGCCAGTAATATTAGACCGCTAATACGATCGAAATAGTAATTAAATGTCTAAGAAGACTAGAGTTCATTTTCTTAATCATCTAGAAAGAGAATCGATTTCCTCCGTGGATAATTGTATACCTGATAAGGTTATATTATTGAATATTATTAAACTTGGCAAATGAGTTTCAAAACAAAGATTTAAAAGCTATTTTTCATGTTCCTTTAAGAAGAATTTTACCACTTTCCTGAGTAACTGCTTTCTTGATAAAAATACGGATTTATTATGTGAATATGTGTACATATGAGCACCTGAGTCGCAGGTATGATTCGCGAGCAGGCTAGCCTTATTATTTTTATGTTGACCGCGTCGCATGATCGATTCGCGAGCGGGGAGAAATAGATGCATTTATGGTTTGAGCCGTTCGACCCTTCGGCAGTGAACAGTTTATTATTGTTGGTTTGTGCCGTTCGACCCTCGGCATTTCTTGCGCATGATAATTGCTGCGTATTTCCTATGATCTATACATGTTTATCGGACTAAGGAAATTCTTAATTGCCAGTTAAACAGAAGAAGAATTGATGTGTAAAATGTGAAATAAGTCTGATATTTCTCATCCCTGATTGTTATTTAAATTGTCAACTGAAATGACGAAGGTGTTAAAGGGTTAAATATATGAAGAACTGATATTCCTTATCCCTGATAATTAAATAAATTACCTATGACATACATGCTTAGTGTCTCACTTGATTATGCTAAATTGACCTCTAGCAAGTGTTTAATTCGACCTCTCGTCACTACCTCTCTGAGGTTAGGCAGGATACTTACTGAGTACACGTTGTTTTCGTACTCATGCTACACTTTCTGTGCATTTTTATTGCACAGGTACTTTCACAGTGATGTGGCTGGTTTGGAGACTTCGGCAAGCTGTATCATCCGGAGGCGATCCGCAGCTGACAGAGTCTCCCTCGTATTGTATTCATTTTGTTTTAAATTCCATTGTCCAATTTGTATCTCGGACAAGCTTTGTAATGATTGTATAAATTCTTAGAAATTGNTGACAGAGTCTCCCTCGTATTGTATTCATTTTGTTTTAAATTCCATTGTCCAATTTGTATCTCGGACAAGCTTTGTAATAATTGTATAAATTATTAGAAATTGCTCGTGCACTTGTGACACCGGGTTCTGGGATGTGTTTGGGATGTATTTTTATAAAAATGGAATATTAAACTGTCGTATCTACTTAACGGATTTCTGTTTAGTTATTATAAGTTAAAGGTAATGATTTCAAAAATGTTAAAACAGGAATTTATTTCAACTAATTAAATGATTGGCTTGCCTAACGATGGTGTCTGGCGCCATCACGGCCTTAATAGATTTTGGGTCGTGACAACTTGGTATCAGAGCGCTAGGTTCCCTTAGGTCTCACGAGTCATGATCACGTCTAGTAGAGTCTTGCGGATCGGTACGAAGACATCTGTACTTATCTTCGAGAGGCTACACGGCTGTTAGGAGTACTTCCCTTCTTGATTCCTCATCGTGCGATTTGATTCCTTTAAGGCTTACGCATATGATTATTCCTACTCAATCTTATACGTCGCGAAGCGCTTGCTATGAATCGGGAATTTGAGGAATTGAAATGGTGCTACGAATACGATGCGAGATGTTTTCCATGTGTAATTGGTTGGGGGATGTTTTTATGGCCCTACAGTAGGATAATATGTTGTTTCAGCTCAGTAGCTATGTTTCTGAGAGTCTTAAGGCTATGCTCAACTAGTGATGATGCTTACGATTAGTTATCGCGCGATGTCGATATGATGATAGAATGTTTTCCCATATGTTGGAGGTGATGAATGGCTGAAGGGAGGTCTTCTCAGGGCGTGATTTCGAGATTGGAGCATTTTAGTTCCGGCAGAGAAAGGGCATTTGGGCTATAAATGGTCAGGTTTTGGATTGATAAAGCAGTAAGACTTGGTGTTTTCAAGTAAGGTGGGATATTACCTGTGATGTGTAGTCGTCGTCATTGATCGAATGGAATGTGTTAAGTCTGTCGGTGCCATGGTTTCTTCGGCTGCATGGGGTCAAAGCATTGTGAAGAAGTATTGAAGAAGCGACTGTCAGAGACCGTGAGGTACGGTGGTTCAGTACTGGATAAGTGTTGATAATGAAGACAACTCGAGAAAGATGATCCTAGGAGAGTTTGAAGTCGTGGTGATCTACTAGTGTAAGAGCTGTAGAGAATGATATTGAATTGGGAAGCATGCGATGAAGGAATACATGTGAGAAGTGTCAGGCGGCAGCTAAATTTCTAAAAGGCCAGGTGTAAGGAAAGGAGGTCAGGTAGTGCTTAAAGGAATGAGATTAACAAGTGGGAGAGTGGCGGCGTAGCACAGGAGTTCAGTGGTAAGATAGCTTCCTATCTTGAGGGAAATTTTGAGAGTTAGTGGATGGTTATTGGGCCTACGAGCTTAAGTTGAAATATGGGTTATTTCGGCGGAAGGTTGGATACAACAGGGAGGAGTTGTTAGGAATGAAGAAGGACGCAATGTGGCGATGAATTTGAAGATGTTGTAGAGCATTTAATAGACATCCATGAGGAGCGGACGGACTAGTAAAGTTGGTAAATGAAGCAGGCTTAGGATGGGATATTGATGTTGTAGAGGGTGTGCAGTATGGCGTCGTTGGAAGGTGTTAGTTGGAGATTTCCACAAGTGGGTTATCTCCTGTGAGTAGGTTAGCCGTTGTTTGGGTGGCAAGTTTCTGTGAGGGATTCTAGTGGCTATTCGATAGGAGGCAGAAGGTGTAAATGATGCTAGGGAATTTGAGTATTTAGGGAGTGCTAAAAAGAAAATTTGGAAGAATTGGACGGATCGATTGAGCAATATCATGTTAACAAAGGAGAAAGGATCTCAGCAGGGTATAGAGTGGTGCAAGGAGTAGCTTCGGGCTAAGTGGGGGAGTCCCACCACCTGCAGTTGGGTTGTAGGATGGTCTTCTCATGGGGTTGCAGATTGTCGGCATATTAGCAAGTTATTTCAGCTAAGGGGAAAGGAGTAAAATGGTAGTTGTGAATGTGTGCAAAAGTTGGCCCTATTGGACCAGGGTTAGGCTTTGAAAGATTCAGAATTTATGCTTAAGGCATATGCGAGTTGTAAGGGTAGTGACTCAGTCATGTACTTCATTGAGAGGATGTTCGTGTGCTAGAAGAGCCTTGGAGTTGATTGTATTCGGGACCAGTCAGAGTGGGTGACTCTCAATAGCGGTCTTAGTAAATTCGGAAGTTAAGAATGCGGCGTTTAAGGGTTTCAGGCAGCAGTATGATTAAGAGTCGAGCTTTTGCAGTATAATTCCTGAGAGAGAAAATAATTGGAGTGTTCTATTTTAATTGCACTGTGCAGGATAGTATTGGAGAAGTGAGAGAAATACCGGGTTGTAGAAAGATTTTCAGGAGGGTATGAGACCGGTTGCGGGATTTAGGCAGCATGGTTCGTGAATCAAGGTCACTCGGGATGAGTGAGGGTTGAGTTTTCTATAAGTTGAAGGAAGTTACTATTATTCCTGAGGAAATTAAAGATGATTAAAAGAAGATAGATTGATTAGCCATGGTTGAAATGGCACATTTACGGCAGTGATCAATTCCTTCGATGTGATTAAGTTATGCATGTGGTTTGTGCCGGTGTATGCGAGGCATGTCGGTCGTCGAAATAGATTTTATTTGGAAGCATTCAAGTATTATGGCCTGTTAGGTGTAGGCGGATCCCGGAAGGTTTATGATGGTTCATAACACTACTTAAGGATTTGCATGTATTGTGATTGTGGGAATTCACTCGTGTGTTGTGGTGGTTCTCTTGAATTGAGGTAAGTAAAAGGTTTCTATATGATGAAGTGTTCACCCTATTAGTGATTCAGGAGTTATGATGGAATTCTTGCGATATTTCATACTGGCATATCAGGTGTAGTAAGCAGCATGGAATTAAAAGTAAGGATCAAGATTTCGGTTCAGTGTTGACAAGGATGTCATGAGCTCGGGTGAGCAAAGGAAAAAGGGATTTGAATGATTAAGGTAAGCAGGTGACGACTTCAGCGTCATCTGAGATCGGTGGTTGATGAAAGAGGCTTTGTATCCTGGTTATGGGATTCTTGATTTGCTTTACAGCATTAGTGTGGTCGGTGGTATGGATGTGCAAACTTGTTGCCTTGTGTGGATGGTCGTGGAAGCATGACCGCGGGAAGATTTTATAAGTGTGACATGTAGTCACCTGATTGGTTGAAGATTTAGACCAAGTATAAGGAAGTGCAATATTGCTTATTTGAGAATTTATGCCTGGAAGGCGTTCGGTTCAGTTGATTGTGGACTGTGGGGTGTTTGTCCCAGCTATGATGGTTGTTCTTGTGTATTATGAGAGGAAGTGAGTTAATATGGACCCAGGTAAAAGCTATTATCCTAGTTCGGTGCGATCAAGGTAGACTCGATGTTGGTGGATGGAATTAAATATGATTATGGGCTCCATATGAGTCAGATGTGTTCCTTTCAGTATAGCGCTCCTCAAGGAGGGGTGTTGGAATATCGGATGGTGTTCTGTCTTTGTTCATTTCATGTAAGGTTATTATGTTTGTGCTGTGTGAGTTGTGAAACGGCTTGATAATTCCTATGCGTTAAGATTCAGCGTAGTGATGATGTTATGTGAGCAGGAGGGGCTCTTGAGATTTCAGAGTGTGTGTGTGTGTGTGTGTGTGTGTGTGTGTGTGTATATATCGCACCTCAGTTGTGCTTAAGTTTTGTAGCATATGGCTTTATCAGTCTCCCCAGGATGGTATTATGCACTTAGCGTGCTTGTGACTGATATTCGGTAATTTGTAATAGTGAGTGATTCAGCTCCATGTATCTTCTTATGTAAATTTTATGTGTGGATCGGGTGGCACGTCTCCACGAGTATGTTATTTGGATCGGGTTACACGCCGCAACAGTATGATGTTGAGTAAGGTTCCTATATTTATTTTCTTGTGTTTTACTTCCTATTTTCTGAGAAAGTTCATATTAGTTGCGTGAGTCGAGTAGTCCCTTCCTGAGTCATTCCTTTATGTATCATGTTCGAGTTATGGCCTATTGGCGCGTTGTGGTATCATGTAAGACTGTCGGTCATGTTGTTGTCTGAGCAGTTCATACTGGGTGAGACGAGATTATTGGACCAGGGATCAACGCGATAAGATTTTGTGAAGTATATTAACGGACAAATACCAGTATTGGTTCATAGTGAGATGATGATCTAAGTCAAGAGAAAAGATTTCAATGTTTGGTTAACTCTGTAGTTGGTTAGAAATTTCTACACATCTCCTCCGTTGTGGTGGTATCGGAAGCATTAAAGCAGGATGTATGTATATATATTGTAAAGTGCATTGGGAGCATCAGATTCATGAAATTTTGGCTATTAAGGTTCAGGGAATGACATGGTGGCTAGATGATGAATTATGTGGTGCATGGTGCTGATTCAGCCAAAGTATGCACTCATGTTTGGTACCTCGTGTGGTGGTTGATACAGTGTTTATATATCGAAACCAGGTCTGGCAGAGAATTTCAGGTGTTGGAACTGGATTCTAAGCTTATTATATGGATAAAAGAAGAAATCTTCAGATTTGATCAAGCTAATGTACTCAACTGGGTTGTAGTAGCAGGGGCAGGTGCTCGAAGTGTTAAGCAGTGATTTCAGATAACTCCAGAGCAGTTCTTAGCACGTTCGAGGACGAACGTCTGTTTAAGTGGGGGAGAATGTAATGACGCGACCGGTCGTTTTGAGCTCTAGCGCGTCGTTCAGCGATTTGAAGTCATGAGCAGCTTTATTTCAGGTATTATGACTTGTCGGTGTGGTCGGAATTGAATTTCGGGAAGTTTAGAGTTAAATTGGAAAGAAAATTCTCATTTCAGGAGCCTTAAGTTAGAAGAATCAACTAAGATTGGAATTTTGAGTAAACGACCTCGGAATCAAGATTTGAAGGTTCCTGCAGGTTCGTATGATGATTTTGGACTTGGGCGCATGTCCGGATCGGGTTTTGGATAACCCGGGAGCGTCTCAGCGTATATTATGGAAGTCAGCATTTTGAAGAAATTTCCTAAGTTTGGCTTGAAGCGCATTTTAGTGATATTGATGTCCGTTTGGGATTCCGAGCCTGGGAATAGCTCCATATGGTGATTCTGGAGTTGGGAGAATGATCGGAAGTAAATTTTGATGTCTGTAGGTCATTTTGAAGTCATTTGGCTAAAGATAGAAATTTGAAGGTTTTTGAGAAATCCGACCGGAAGTAAACATTTTGATATCGGGGTCGGAATGCGATTCCAAAAGTTGGAGCAGGTCCGTAATGTCGAATATGACTTGTGTGCAAAATTTGAGGTCTATCGGACGTGATTTGATAGGTTTCGACATCGAATGTGGAGGTTTGAAATTTCAAAGTTCATAAAGTTTGAATTTGAGTGCGATTCTTGAATTCGGCGTTGTTTGATGTGATTTGAGGCCTCGAGCAAGTCCGCATTATGTTTTGGAACAGGTTGGTGTAATTGGATGGGGTCCTGGGGGCCTCGGGTGGATTCCAGGTGGTTAACGGACCCAGTTTGGAGTTTGAAGGGTGCTAAGATTGTTGTCATCTGGTGTGACCGCACCTGCGAGGATTTGGACGCAGGTGCAGCTTTGGCGCCGCAGGTGCGATATTTGGCTAGATTGGCTGGGAGCGCAGGTGCGATGGAATTTCCTCACCTGCGAAGGCGTAGATGCGGACAGTGTTGCACAGGTGCCAAGTTTGACTGGGGCTGAGGAAGCCGTAGGTGCGGAAGATCGCAGGTGCGAAAAATGGCCTGGGCAGAATGTTTTAAAACCGAGATTGCTGGCCATTTCTCTCATATTTCTCATGGATGGGGAGATTTTAGGGGAGTTTCAAGAGGGATTTTCATAAGGCATTACTAGGTAAGTAATTTCTTCATGCTTTTAAGTTAAATACAAGGTATATGCATGGAATTAGACATAGAAATTAGTAGGAAATCGGGAAATTTTTTGAAGAAAACCTAGAAATGATATTTTGGATTTCTACCACGAATTTGAGCATGGAATTTAGAGTAAATTGTATATTTGAACTAGTAAAGTTATGGGTAGAATTTATCTTCGAGAAATTTCAGATTCCGGGCACGTGGGCCCGAGGGCATTTTGGCAATTCACTGAGTGGAGTTGGAAAATTATATAATTTGAATTGTTGCAAATATTAGAATGAATTTTCATTGTTTTGCCCGTTATTTGGTAGTTTTGGGGAGTTGTGCATCCATTGGAGTCGTCGGAAGGGCTTGGAAGCCGGTTATAGGATTTCGGAGCGAGGTAAGTCTCCTTTGTAACTTTGTGAGGGGGAATTGTCCCCCTAGGTGAACTAATTAAGTATGTGCTACTATCTGCGGGGGCTACGTACGCACGAGGTGACGGGAGTCCGTGCGTAGCTACTATTATGCCATGTCCAGGTAGTCTAGGACCCACTAGCATGCCTTATCTGTTGTACTTGTGATCTTGCCAGTAATATTAGACCGCTAATATGATCGAAACAGTAATTGAATGTCTAAGAAAACTAGAGTTCATTTTTTAATCATCTAGAAAGAGAATTGATTTCCTCAGTGGATAATTGTATACCTGATAAGGTTATATTATTGAATATTATTAAACTTGGCAAACTAGTTTCAAAATAAAGATTTAAAAGCTATTTTTCATGTTCCTTTAAGAAGAATTTTACCACTTTCCTGAGTAACTGCTTTCTTGATAAAAATGCGGATTTATTATATGAATATGTGTGTACATATGAGCACCTGAGTCGCAGGTATGATTCGCGAGCAAGCTCGCCTTATTATTTTTATGTTGACTGCGTCACATGATCGATTCGCGAGCGGGGAGAAAATGATGCATCTATGGTTCGAGCCGTTCGACCCTTCGGCAGTGCACAGTTTATTATTGTTGGTCCGCGCTGTTCGACCCTCGGCATTTCTTGTGCATGATAATTGCTGTGTATTTCCTGTGATTTATACATGTTTATTGGCCTAAGGAAATTCTTAATTGCCAGTTAAACAGAAGAAGAATTGATGTGTAAAATGTGAAATAAGTCTGATATTTCTCATCCCAGATTGTTATTTAAATTGTCAACTGAAATGACGAAGGTGTTAAAGGGTTAAATATAAGAAGAACTGATATTCCTTATCCTTGATAATTAAATAAATTGCCTATGACATGCATGCTTAGTGTCTCACTTGATTATGCTAAATTGACCTCTAGCAAATGTCTAATTCGACCTCTCGTCACTACCTCTCTGAGGTTAGGCGGGATACTTACTGAGTACACGTTGTTTTCGTACTCATGCTACACTTGTTGTGCATTTTTATTGCACAGGTACTTTCACAGCGATGTGGCTGGTTTGAAGACTTCGGCGAGCTGTATCATCCGGAGGCGATCCGCAGCTGACAGAGTCTCCCTCGTATTGTGATCATTTTGTTTTAAATTCCATTGTCCAATTTGTATCTCGGACAAGCTTTGTAATGATTGTATAAATTCTTAGAAATTGCTCATGCACTTGCGACACCGGATTCTGGGATGTGTTTGGGATGTATTTTATAAAATGGAATATTAAAATGTCGTATCTACTTAACGAATTTCTGTTTAGTAATTGCGTAATAAGTTAAAGGTAATGATTTCAAAAATATTAAAACAGGAATTTATTTCAACTAATTAAATGATTGGCTTGCCTGACGATGGTGTCCGGCGCCATCACGACCTTAATAGATTTTGGGTCGTGACAGACTTTCTGGCAAGAAGAATTCCAGAATGTAGGCACCTTGTTCCTCATTCCTTGACACCTCAAGTGGCTCGGATGACTCTATTTCTATATCATCATCCAAACAAAATGTGGAAAACTTCTTGGAGTGTGGACCAATGCGCTCAACTACATGAACATTGGGACTGTCTACTTCCTCAACACCCATGATACTAGAGTCATCTAAATATGTATTATCAATGTCCTTGGTTGACTCTAGTATCTCTTCTACAACATTGACATCCTCAAAATATAGTTCGATTGATTGTTGGAGTTCTACTCTAACCTCCTCTATTAGCACCTCGATTTCTGCATCTAATACATGCTCCTTTTGGTTACTATCCACAAAATTGCCTTGCTGAGCATTAAAAACTTCAACCACTTGACTCACTTGAGCCTCCAAGTTGCGAATAGTTGCATCTTGCCTTTCTATCTGCAGTTGTTTCTCATTATTTTGTTCCAGAAGGCACTTTAACATATCTTTTATCTCCTTCAGGTCAGCTTCCCTGGGCTCTTTGTTCCTATTTACTTCATCAGAAAAAGTAGAACCATCATAGCAAGAGATTAGGGGAGGATAAGAAATATACGCACAACCATGAAAGTGAACATCTTGACCACCACATATTTCACACACATTCCACACATAAGATTGAGTTGGTGCACATAACTCACTCTTGGAAATATTTTGATAATTTTGCAATGGGTGGTTTCCTCTACAATATGCATTAGGAGGATCAAAAGTAGAATTACCAACATCAAAACTCTCATAATTCCAAGATGCCATGCCTCTCAAGTCAAAAATAAAAATTTTAAAAAATAATCAAATACGAGAAAACAAAAATAAAAGTTCAAAGTTACAACCTAGAAATATGTACACCTACAGCTACACCGTTAGTTCCCCAGCAACGGTGCCAAAAATTCATCACGCCCAACTACGCTTTATAAAAAGGACTACACGGTCGTTGCAAATATAATCCGGCTTACAAGTCCGGAGTCGAATCCCACAGAGAACTAAGGCTCAACTACAATTGTTTAATATCGCTAAGAAGACAAGCTCGAAAAAGTTTCTAAGTTATAAAGATTAAGATTCTTATATCTAACTAATTAACTAAGAAACTAAAACAGTAAATTAACAACTAAAGATACTAAGGGTTGGAGATTAAATTTATGAGGTCTAGAGTTATGATTTTCCCAAATGTCGGAATCCTTCCCGCTATGTTCCCTACAACTTTGCCTATATATTCTCTACTGATCGTGAGCACTTTAGGTGTCGTAATTCTCTCTCGAGCAACTACAATAATTTACTAGACATATTCTCTCGAAATACGCTAGTTGGCTTTATCTAACCGCTCATTATAACCACGTCAAGACTTTGTTATTTCTAAACCTACCATTAAACCCGATGTATTGATTTCTCATAAACGTTAGGAGTTACGTTGTTCAACAACCACCTAACTATGTATCCTTTCTCAAGAAACACATAATAAATAGGCACAGTCAATCGATGGCCATTCAATCAACTGAAATAAGCACGTAGTTGAACAAATAGCCAAATTCAAAGGTTAATTATATTAAAACATAACAAGAATTCATGCTCCAAGAGGTTCCATCAAAACCCTAGATAACAAATTAGCTAATCATAATAGTATTCATAACTACAATACTAGAATTCATAACCAATAATAGAAATAGGAAGAAGGAAGTGAAAAACTCGTAGAAGAATTCTCCTCCTTGCTCCTAGCGTGTTCTTGCCTCCTTAGGTCGAATCTGTGTCTACAAATCCTCAAAATACCATTTTTTCATGTATATATATCAAGTAGGGTCGAGCCCAAACAATTATACCTTCTCCTACGCAAAAAAGGATACTTTTTCCTGGACAAACGTGAGCGGCCGCGCACCTGGAAGGGTGCCCGCACACTTGGCAGCGCACATTTCACACTTTCTGCCCTATTTGCGCAGTCAGTGCGCGGCCGCGCACTTTTCACCCTGTTCTTTTTGGAATTTGAAAAACGTAAAACATGAAAGTTGTAGAACTTTGAGTTATCTTTCTAACCATATATTGAGGATACCAAATGCAGTTCTGAGCGAAAAGTTATGTGCATTTTACTAGATAGTGCGTAATATGCCTATTCGATTCTTCGTTCGTTCTTAACTATCATCCGTTGATCCCCGAACACGATCTAGGCTTAATTCCGTGGGCTTTTACTCAGACTTCAAAGCTCTAAATCACTTGAATTCATTCCATAACATCTACATAACTCGGAATCACTCCTACAAGGCATAAAACACACAATTAGTACAAAACACTAGCGATTAAAGCTCAAACTCAATTAAAGTACAGTAAATTAGAGTGTAATAAGCGACTAAAATACGTAATTATAGCCTATCATCAATGTTCAAGAGACATTGATTAGTAGATAATGGGTTTATTTAGGTGAAAAAATCAATGAAGTTTAGATAGGTTATTAATATGAAACTGACTAGCATAAAAATTGAAGATGAAATATGGGAAAGAGAAAGATTGAAGAAGAAATATGGGAAAAAGAGGGAAACTGAGAAATAGAGAGAAGAAGAAGAAACGGCGGACGAGAGAGGAAGAAAATTTACCAGATTGAAGGAAAAATATTGGACGAGAGAATAAATAAGGAACTAGAGTTTTTCATTATATAGCTATAAAATGCCAAATTTTTGGGATTGCCTTTGCCACACCTAATTTAAGGCTAAAATTACCAATTTTCTGTATGCATTGTCATATCATTTATTTTTCCCTTATAAATTTCAACTTCAAATGGGTTTGAAAAATTCTAACTTTACCCTACTCAAATAGCAGGCTAGGTTAGTCTGGTCCAACAGGCCTAGCGTCTTAAGGGAATATGCCAAAAAAAGATATAATATAGTAACAACTATCATGTTACAAAAAATATCCTAAAAAATTACACATCATATACAATATTCAAAAGGGAAAAGGGGCTGATATAGCCCTATATTTTAATAAATAATATATTTTTCTCCCCTGTTATACTATCATGCCATTTAAAGGCCTACGTTAGGAAAGTGGGTATAATTGCCCCAATTTTTTACGCCTGTCCAACAAAGCATTTTAAATTCCACCTGGACAGCCACGTTGGACATAACCCACCCAAGCCCTTTTAATATAACCCATAAGATACCTTCTTCTTCCCAATACCACCATAGGCGTAAATTCTAGGGTTCATATTCCTCTATAAATTTTTTCTCATCTTCTCTCCTTCTTTTCTCGATTTTGAAATGTCTCAAAGAAGCTCATCTACTCTCGTCTCTTCTCAGATTAAGTGTCATTGTGGTATGACAGCCAGCCACTTAACTTCGAAAACTATTTCTAATACTGGAAGGAAGTTTTATAAATGCCCTAAGCCCCAGGTTTGTTGGTTTTGCTGTAAAGTTTGGTTTTTTATTTTTCGCATATGTTTTAAGCATTTTTTGTATAATGTATAAGTGTTTTAGTCTATATGTAATTTTAATGTTATTGACAGGATTATTCATGTCGGTTTTTCTTGTGGGAAGATGAAGTTTTCCTAGATAATCTTATGAATGCAATTAGAGAATTGGGGTTGTCAGTGGATGTTGTTAAGTTGGACATAGAGAAATTGAAGCAAGAAGTAGCTTCCATGGAAGCTAAAAACTATTCTCAAGTGGTTAAAGTTTCAACATTGGAAGAGAAAGTATCAAAGATGTGGATCATTCTATGAGTTAATCAGCACTGTTTTTTGGGTTTCATTGTTGCTTCAATGAAGAATTGAATTGCTTAGGAGGTATGTTCATTGTAATGTTAGCTCTAGTTGGGTGTTAATTTGTAGGTGTCCATATAGTAAGGGCGTCTAATGTTAGATGCTTAGCTGCTTTGTATTGCTAATGCTTCCAACTACCAGTAATGTATATTCCTTGAGTTTTTACTGGTTGTTTATTTATATTGTTTAAGCATACAACTTTTTGGTATCATAATTCCCTTTATCTCAAACACAACATAACTTCATTCAAAATTTGGACAGTGAAATACATAGCTGGATAGTGAATATAACTTCATTCAAACACATCATAAATAAATATATAGCTGGAATTCAGCATTCACTTCATTCACCAACATAAACATAACAGTTACAGAACTTCATCCCAAAAGGGATGTCACTTTATAACCCAAAAAACTGATACCACCCAAGTTATAAAATGACATCCACATTGAAAAGTTTAAGTTAAAATAACTAATAGTTAAGTTAAAAGTATTGTCACATGCAGTAATTACAACATAGAATACACCAAAAACTGTCACATGTTCATAACTTGACTAGTTATGTGAATTGCCATTTCCCTTTCTTGACTTCCCTTGGCTAGTCATTGCCTTTCTAGTTGGTTTCCTGTTATGGCAGCTTTTCCTCTCCATGTAAGATTTTTGGGTGAGTAAGGAAGTTGTGTTGGCCAACTCACACCATTGGCATCACCAACAAAGTTAATTGTCCTTATTCCAGTTTTTGTGCCTAGTTGCTGATTTCTTTGGAGTCTAGTCTTTGCCTCTGGCACACGCCTTAACAATATAGGTGGATCTGGATTGTCTACTTCTGGATAGTCAAAATCTACTTCTACATTGCTGGTGGATTGGTTCCTAAATAGGGATGGTGTTGGCATAAACATGTATTGAGGTCCAGAATTGTTGCTGGCTTGACTGACCTGACTGGCTTATGGTGCAGTAAGTTGCAGCTCCTCTTCTAAGGACAGCCCTGCAGCAACTGGAGATCTGGCCATGATGTCCTCCTCATCTTCATCAACCAATGTCCTCGGCCTCTTTTTTGTTTTCTTACCAACCAGTGGCTGTTTTCCCTTGTTTTGTTGTCAAAGATACAAAGTAACAAAATTAGGACAGAAGATCAGAATCATGGAAATTATATAGTAAGGGTGTCAGGTTACCTTTTGACATCCCCTAGCATTATGCCCAGGCTTTTCACATGTGGAACAAGTCATCACTCTGCCTTTTCTGGATTGAGACCACTCCCCTTGCCTATTTATTGTTTCATTATTTTCTGTAGTCCTCTTCACTTTAAGCCTACCAACAATATTCACTAGTAGGGGTGGCTCCATTGCATGAGCTGGCTCTATATTTCATAACTTCTTTCCTCTAATTGGTTCTAACTTATGTGCATAAGTGGAGAGATAATCCTCCTTGGTGAACCACCAATGAATCTCAGGCAAAGGGTTAACTTTTTTGTACAGTAATGCTCTAATAGCATGAGGACATGGGATCCCAGTGAGGTCCCATGTTCTGCAAGTGCATTTTTAAGGTTGATATTCACCTTATGCTTTTCAAAAGTTCCTTCATTCACCTCATAACCATCATTTCCATTTGAATCAACAGTACATTTTTGTGTACTTTTCAAGAATCGATAATATAACTGCATGGTATTAGGACTTACATTTTCAATCCAAGTCATCACTTCACCTTCATGATCTCTCAACATATTCATCACCTTAACTCTTATGTCTTCAAGCATTCTAATAATTGGCTTATGCCTAGCATCCATTATCCATGAGTTGAAGGATTCTGTTAGGTTATTGTCCACTTGTTGGTTCTTGCATACTGTGTCAAAGTATGCCCTACACCATGATTGTGGAGGATATCTCAACAGGTCTTCAGCAGCTTTTACATCAATTTCTCCCAAGTTCTTCAATTTATCCTTGAAGTCTTCTTCATAGCTACTCCATGCACACCACCACAAGTACTTTTTCTTTAAATCACCAGCATCCCATCTTCTACACAAGTTAGCCTCTATGTGCCTCACACAATATCTGTGATGTGCATCAGGAACTACTACCTGAACTGCCTTAACCAAGCCCTACATATATAAGATGCAGAAAATTAAACATTTAAAAATAAAAAGGAAACAATCAATAACATTGAATTGAAATAGAAAGGAAACAGTCGATAAGTACCTTTTGCATGTCTGACATGAATGTGTATCCTTCCCCTTCCTTGAGGTCTAATGAACTTTTCAACAATGTTATGAACCATGTCCAGGTGAGCTTTGTTTCTTTATCCACAACAGCCCAAGCAACATGATAAAAATGATTCATTGAATCAAGAGCTACAAGAAGCTTACCTTTGGCCTTTTCTTTCAAAAGTTCCAACTCTTAAACCCCATTTTTAGAGCATGAAAACAAATATACATTCTAGAAAATCTTCTTTTTCCTTCAGCTAGTGCATCATTTGATAAGGTAACTATTACATAATTCCCTGGATTAATCAGCCTCAATTCATTAGCATATACCTCTATCTTATTATACTCGTCAGTAACACTACCAGCAAGGGATTCAAGTATCATTCTCTTGGCCCTCTTACACTTTGCATGGCTAACATTGATATTGAATGTGTTTTTTAAGGTCAGTTGCATCTCCTTAACTTTGATCATAGGATTCTCCTGCAGCTTGTTCTTAAAATATTCTACTATAGTGTTTTTGTCTATCCCAGGGTTGTCATATGCAGGGTTATACTTGTTTTTTGACTTAAGAGTTTTGATCTTAACCCCACCACCATTCTTATCCTCAGAAATAAGACAGACAAAGGGGCAACCAACCTCACACTTGTACCTCAGTCTTCTGTTATCACTCTTGAGTTGTTTCAAACCATAACAATTGGCTAAGCAATACAAATTCATCACTTTTCTAGCCTCAGGTATATCTTTGAATGTCATCCCTTTGTACAGGTCTTTGTATTCAATCAACTTATCAGAAACCTCCCTCTTTATTTGTAGTGCAATGACTTCTAAATCATCAGAGTCGTAATCTGAAAAACAGTCTCATCTTCACTCTCATTTGAACTACAATCAGTTGCAACCTCACACTCTACTGTTTGTGATTCATTATGGTCGACAATATTAGGAACAATAACCCCCATTTCACTATCCTCTATATCAAATACATTAATTACATTGAACTGGTCAGAAACCAATATTTTGTAAAGTCCTAATACCATCACCTTGATACCTCATAAAATCTACCAGAAGGACCACAAACTATCAATTGTTGGACACCATCATACCTGTAGTAGATGAGGTATATTCATTTACTAAATCTATGAAAGACAAAAGGTCAGAATCATACTGTTTCCAAGTGTGCACCAACTTTCTTGTATATGCTACTGTTGGAATTATTTTCCATTCACCCCCATAATTAAATAGCAAGTCCACATTAACCATCTTAACCTAAAAAATAAATAAGAGAAAAGGGTTAAAAAACACTAAAAATAATATAGGGCAAAAGTCCAAAGCAATAAAGGGCAGAATTTATAACATAATAGTACAAAGCAATAAAGGGCAGAATTTATAACATAATAGTACAAAGCAATAAAGGGCATAATTTATAACATAATAATACAAAGCAATAAAGGGCATAATTTATAATATAATAATACAAACTTTAATGTCAAATATTGAATATAATAAAGGGCATTCTCATATGAATCAGACAAAGTAGTATAAAACAATAAAGGGCAGGCACATGAGTCTCGAGGTTATTAAAAAAATCTTATGGTGGACCACAAAATTCTAAAGAAACAACAAATAATTATAGCATTCAATAATACAACAACAGAAAAATGCCCCACTTGGGGACCTTGTACAATCATCCTTGCCGGAAACAAAAAAACTCCTTTTTTTCCCAAAAAGAGATAATACAGTCCCACATGTAAACCCTACACCAAATATGACTATACAAAAAATAAAGTTTAATAGAATCCAAAAAAAATATATAGTAAAGACTCGCTAAATCCGAAAAAACACACATGCAAAACTAAACTATAAAGGTTAAGTTAAACCCAAAATCGGCTTCAGTAAAAAGAAGAGTAACATCGGAAAAACAAAGAAAATAGAAGAAATAGGAGAAATAACAGCAACAAAGTTTAATAGAATCAAGAAAAAAACTATACCTTTGAACGATTTTCCAGAAAATGTGGAAGAGAATTGATACTCGATTGAGGAACCCTAAATCGCCTTTTTGTCGTTCTCTCAAGTAAACCGATAAAATGACCCTTTCCCTTATTAAAAACGGATAAAAATATATTTATATAACGGGTGAAACGGGTTACGGTTCACGGTAAAAGGGCTTGGGTGGGTTATGTCCAACGTGGCTGTCCAGGTGGCATTTAAAATGCTTTGTTGGACGGGCGTAAAAAATTGGAGCAATTATACCCACTTTCCTAACGGTAGGCCTTTAAATGGCCTGATAGTATAATAGGGGAGAGAATTGTACTATTTATTAAAGTAGAGGGGTATATTAGTACCTTTTCTCTATTCAAAAAGCACAGGCGAAAAAAAAATTCATATGGGTATTAGTTGCGATTCGTTGAATATACATAGGTGAGTTAGACTAGTTTGGACTCAAAATTCATTATCAATTATAAACAATTTTAAAAGAATTAGGCAAAAAAAATTCTTTTCAATGGATATGGTTGGAATTTTTAACAAAAATTGAGAAAAATTAGAGGTGATTTGGACTGGTTTGGTATCAAAATTCATAGTTAAAATCGAGTTTAAATGATTCTTCTATGACACATGTATCAAACATGCAGAGGCGAACCAAAAGTTTGTATGCGACAGGGGCGCATTATTCTGCTTAACCAATGCCCCCTAAATGCTATGGTGTCAATTGCTTTAAATTAACCATTTTCAAGGTATATACGTATATATATACAGGATTTCGGCCGAAGTTTACGGGGTCCAATGACCCCTCACCCATACACATAGGTCCGCCTCTGCAAACATGTATCATACATGTATCTCTCACACAGGGATATATATATATATAACAAATAATACATATGTGATACTCAAATGATAGGCAACAATGTGATAAACATATGATCTTCTTGTGTACTTTGAATTTGGCTCAAGTTTCAATTCTAACCACTTAAAATATCCACCAAATCGTCTCAAAATTGAGATTCTCATTCTTTAAAATGTACTCAATCTATTCTAACAAATACCCACTCGAAATAAATTTTAATTTCGAAAACCCAAATTTTATAATTTAAGCTTAAGCAAGCTTCAATAATTGTCCATGGCATTTTCAGTTTAATCCGTAGACCCAATCCATCAGACTAATGTTTAATAGTGATTTCTAAATCGAGTTAAGAATCTCGAATTTGAATTTCAACTTAAGAAATTAGAATATTGCAATATTAATGAAGTCTCAAAATTTTAATTATCTTTGTGTTTTAGCAAACTAAATTTGTTACAAAATGACATTTGAGCTATTTTTGGTAGATATTTTATTTTGAATTAGTTTTGGTTAAAATTGTTAATGGACCTTTGGGTAGTTTTCCCATCTAGTTACTCCTATTTGTTCAAAATTATGTAACAAGGGCAAAAGATAAACCAATTTTGTTAACTTTTTGATAGAACTGGACTACTGGAGTCTGTCTTTAGAGTTTAGACCAAAAAAATGGAAGACGTAAAATTGAATGATCTGCTTAAGATTTCATCACATTCTTGCAAACTTTGTGGACCATTTGAGTGAAAACCTCCTCCTCTAACAATTTAGGGTTCTTCTTCTATTGTAATCTTCTAAAATCAAAATTGAGATACAGAGAACTTTCAGCAATTGTGATTCTGATTCATGGATGTGTATTCATGGTTCCGACGAAGTCTCTCTAGAACTACTGCTACTACGACCACCGCTGTTACTGCTCAACCTAACGTTAAGGAGGAGGAACTACTCTACGGCGTCACTGACCAATTACTCGATTTTATCAAATCCTTCTCCATTGATACATTTCGCAACTTCTCTCTCCCAGGTTCCTTTTTCTTTTATTTTTGGTTTTCTTCTTAGTGAAATTGGGTATATATAAACGACTTATAAGGTCAGACTCTTAAGGGTCGTTTGGTTGGAATACGATTTATACCGGTATAAGTTATGCCGGTGTAAGTTATATTCGGATAAGTTATGCTGGGATTAGTTATGATGGGATTGTTGTTTATTCATTGTTTGGTATGTTGTATCAAGAATTACAATTGCATAATTTCTAAGAAGCGTATAAGTTATACCGGTGCTAATTACCCCACCTTCTATAAGGTATAAGTTATACCTGGTTTGCTAACCAAACAGAGTATTAAGGTGGTATTAATTTTTATATCACCCTTATACCTTCTTATACCTCTCATGCCAAACGACCCCTAAGTAGTTTAGAATTGATAAGTATTTATTGACGTTTTCCTTATGTGGAGATTAACATATTTAGCTTACAGGCCGATGTATGTTATGTCTGAATATTGTAAAAGGTTTTGTTGTTAGATGAGGAGGATGGTAACAACAACGGCGGTGGAGATAATGTACGGAAAGATCTATCTGATTGGCAACAACGTCATGCTTTGCTTGTTCTTTCCAAACTCAAGGTCTTTCCTTTTCTCCATCTCTCTTACTTTCTCTTCCCTTCAGGTTCTTAAAAAGCTGTGTTAAAGGAAGATTTGGGACGTATATTTTGAATGTTGTAATCCAATTGCTTGTGATTGGATAGTAGATTAGATGCATACAAGATCAAAAAGAAAGCAGAGTACAGGTTCCAACAGGAAATAAGTCACAGATTACTCATACAGGAAATGCATCTAATCTCATGAGTTAAAGTCAAGGTTTTTCCTTTGCTATGCCTCCTATGGACTTGTAAAACTACGCGTCGTATTACTTATCTATATGTTTCATTCTTTGAGCTTGTTGAATTGACTCTCTTGGTTTAACTAAGTTTTGGACTTCGTGATTTCTGGTTGATTTCAAGAGGCACTTATGTCTGACTATGTAAATATGCAATTCAATTCAATGTAAGTACACATACATACATATACCTGCTAGTGCATTATTCTAGGTTCTAAGTGGTTTGGAGGACTACCATATCAAAAATAAAAAGTGGTTTTGAGGACTAGAACCAAGAATTAAGTTGATGTGGACAAACTCCTTCTACAAACAAGAGTAAAAAAAAAAATTAGTGAAAGGCTTCTAAGGCCCCACTTCGTCCTGCCTCGCAGGAAATAATGGAACTTTTGTCATCAATTACTTCCCTCATTTTATATATATATATATATATATATATATATATGACAATATTTGACCGGAAACAGTGTTAAAAAGGAAGGAAGACTTTTGGTAGTAGGTACACTAACTAAAGGTAAAAACTTACCTTCATCGGGGGTTTAAACCAAACTCTTTACCAATTTACCATGGTTAAGTGATTTTAATATGTGAAACATGTATTAACTAACCATGATTAATTGAGATGAGTCTATTTACTAACATATGCCATGCATCTATTGGTTTGGCATGAACACACTTGGTGCTGGTAAGTTGTTACCCTAACTAAATGTATCATTCCAAAGTACTCCTGGTATCATGTAGGGCTCCCAACATGTCATGCCAATACCTATAAGTACATCATTAAGAGTAAAATGAGAATGTTAAAAAGAAACATAAAAATGTGTCGATCTTTTCGGAAATGACCAAAAAGGAAGGATCGGCATGTGAAAGGGAAATAAAAGAGTATTCAGTCATGAAAAGTTTTTATTTTGTTACCTTATTACAAAAATGGTTTAGTTTTTATACTGTAGCATGAGACAATACAAAGAACCTTGACCTGGTATCAGTTTATTTTGCTTGCTGTAGTGACTAGACTAAATATCTCATTCCAGGTTTTTATACCTGCTTTATGTCGGTTTTCTTTGGGATCTAATTGAGATAGCTTTTGAGGTTACATTAGGCCCGATGTCCATTTCTTAACGTGGTATTGGAGCAGACCCCTACCTGATGTAGGGATACCCAGTGTTAGGGCCAGCTATGTTACGTCATTACAGCCTTCAGATGTCCACTCCTGAGCATGTCAAGAGGTATTAGACTCACTTTGGTTAAGTGTATAGGTTTAGTCTCTTTATGTGGTTTAGGCATTCCTCACCACTTGAGTTAACTTTTGGGGTTGAGTTAAGCCCAATGTCCAGTTCTTAACACCGAGCATGTATTTCGGCCTTATCACCTTCTTTCTTAGATCGGTTGATGTAGTCGGTATTTTCCGTCATCTTCCAGAAGATCCTAACACAAATCTACTAGGCTAGCAGCATTTCACAACTTGATAAACTAGCGATTTGTGAAGTTGACAACTATGTGTTCACATTAAGAACCAATGTATGAAGTAAAAGAAGATTAGTGACCTTTTTTTTTTGTCTTTTTGTTGCGTAGTATAAGTGATCCTGCAATCCTTCCCTAAGCAGTATCTTGTGTGGAATCTGATTATTATATGGGTGTTCATATTGGTTGATGGCTATATCTGAGAGATATGTGTTAGTTTCATCAGCTCGCATCCATTCTTTTCCTACTTCCTGTTACACACCTGTACATTAATTCTTCTCTGGGTAGATTAGTTTTCTACTGTGAGTCTGTGAGCTTACTTTTGATTCATGCATTTTCAGAAGATAAAAAGATATTATTTCTGTGGATTTGACTATATTGGGTTTAGAGACCTGCACCAGCTTTATCGGTTGGCATTTAGTTGTGGCAGCTTCTCTGTTAATTTGGTTTCTTAAATTTATTTCATCATTGCTTCCTCCAGGAACTCTCACAACTGAGGTTCAAATTGTGTCCACGTTATTTGAAGGAGCACCAGTTTTGGACAATATATTTTGCACTTGTTAAGGGTTATATTTCCAAGTAAGTTCCGTGTACTAACTTTGCAAATGCTTTTATGCTTGTGCTTCTTACCCAGAGAAGATAAAGTTCAATTAATGTTGATGATCAGATATGAGCTACGTGCTATACAATTAGATACACTCAAACAGATAAGAAAGGAAAATGAAAATGCACCAGATGTTTCTGCATGCGAAGTTGAGATGTCTGAAGCAAAGCAAACAACAGATTTATCACCTACAACTTCTGAGGAGCACAATTAGTATCTCTCTTGGTTATATCATTAATTATCAGGTATGCATTCATATCCTGAATCAACCTATGTGTTAAGCAAGCAAGTTCATGCACAAATTTTATGCAGCAAAAACCTTCATGTTTTTCTTAATTCCACCTTAGAACCATCAGAGCAAGAAAAGTGCCTGATGATTTCAAGAAGGAAGAGCTTCTTGTATTTTATGTATATATTCACATCAAGAGTACTGACATTTTATACAATGAATCCTATGGCTAAACTAGGAAAAGAAATCAGTAATTGCTACATTCAAGCTATAGAATAAAATCTGCCTATAATTAGGCTAGAGAATAAAATCTAATCTAATCAAATCTTTCTACTAATTACACTTATCAACACTCCCCTCAAGTTGGTGCAAAGATGTCGCACATGCCCAACTTGCAAACCAAAGTGTGAAAAGTCTTTTTGCTGAGACCTTTTGTGAGCACATCCGCTAGCTGCTTTTCTGATGATACATGAAGCAAACTCAAGGTACCACCAACAATCTTTTCTTTGATGAAATGTCGATCAATTTCAACATGTTTTGTTCTATCATGTTGAACAGGATTATGAGCTATACTAATTGCATCCTTGTTGTCGCTATATAACAAAAGCTTCCCTGTCTCGGACAATCTCAATTCCTCCATTAACTTTTGTAGCCAAATAAGTTCACAAACACCTTGGGCCATTGCTCTATATTCTGCTTCTGCACTGGATATGGCAACTACATTTTGTTTCTTGCTTCTCCAAGTAACTACATTCCCTCCCATGAGTGTACAATAACCAGATGTATATCATCTAAAGATCCAGCCCAATCCGCATCTGTAAAGGCTTAGGTGACCATGTTTGGAGAAAAGTAGACCCTTTTCTGGTGCAGACTTCAGATACTGCAAAATGTGAAAGACAACTTGCATATGAGTCTCTCGTGGATCGTGCATGAACTGACTCACCAAGCTAACTGAATAGGCTATGTCTAGCCTAGTGTGAGAGATAAATGAGTTTTCCAACCAAACTTTGATATCTCTCCTTATCAATTGACTTTCCAACCCCAGTTTGTAACTTGTGATTGCTTTCAATGGGAGATTCTGCTGGTTTGCAACCTGTTATACCAGTTTCTTTCAAGAGATCTAGGATATATTTCCTTTGAGAAATAAAGATTCCTCTTTTTATCTAGCAACCTCAATTCCCAAGAAGTATTGCAACTTCCCTAGATCTTTGATCTCGAATTCCTGGGCCATCAGCTTCTTCAATCGGGCCATCTCTTCATTGTCATTCCCTGACATTATCAATATAAACTATGAGAAGAGTGAGTTTACCCTTTTGGTGTTTCATGAAGAGGGTATGATCGACATTACTTTGTTGGTAACCGAAAGAGATCATCGCTTTGCAAAATCTGTCAAACCAAGCTCTTGGAGATTGCTTCAGTCCGTACTAGGCTTTCTTCAGTCTGCACACTTTTCCTTGACTTGTTCAGTATCAAATTCAGGAGGAATCTCCATATACACCTCTTCTTCTAAGTCGCCATTCACATCAAACTGTTGTAAGTCCCAATCAAGATTAACTGCACTAGACAAAAGAATTCTAATAGTGTTCACTTTTGCAACAGGGGCAAATGTCTCCTGATAATCCACTCCATAAGTTTGAGTGAACCCCTTAGCCACCAGTCTTGCTTTGAATCTTTCAATCGAACCATCAACTTTGTGCTTCACAATAAAGACCCATTTGCAGCCAACCAGTTTCTTATTTAGTGGTGAAGTGACAAGATCCCAAGTCTTATTCTTTGACAAGGCCTTCATTTCTTCAATCATAGCTTGCTTTCATTTAGGATATGAAAAGGCTTCCCTCCAATTCTAGGGAATAAACACAGAAGAAATAGACAAGGCAAAAGCTCTATAGGAAGGAGATAAGAAATTATAGGAGACAAAGTTAGATAAGGGATGTTTGGTGCAAGATCTGACTCTTTTGTGTGAGCAATAGGTACATCTAACTCACTAGGAAATGTAGATAACTCACCAGTAGAAGAGGTTTCAACAGCAGAAGAGGGTTCAGCTTCAGCAGATTGCATGATGACTTTTTCAGCTCTATTTTTCCTTGAATAAGTTATCAAATCAGGTTTATCCAAACGCCCAATAGTCTCCCCCTGAATTCTTTCTTCAATTTCACATTCTTCTGTCTTAGTGGCATGAATCTTATTTCGAATTTCAAAGACCCGAGCGTCATTTCCCTTACGAGAGTAAGTGTGCTTAGTGGAATTCCAGATCTTTTCAGCAGTATCAAGCAATAAATATTGTTTAGATATTCGAGAGTGCATAGTATTCAAAAGCCATGTCATAACTAGGGAATTATCTGAATCCCATTGACTATAGCTAGCATCAGTCACAACATGTGCTTTCTTTTCTCCCGTAATATAACTAAGCAACTTTTTGGACTTAATAAAAAACAAACAAGATCTTGACCAAGCAAGATATGTACCAGCCCCATCCAATTTAACTGCGCTAACTTGTGAAACCGAATTAACCATTTGTGAGAATAATCTGTTGATTTGGTGTCCCCCATTATTTCACAAGTAGCAATCCAGAAGCCAAAAAAGGAAAGTAATCAAACCTAGAGAAAGAAATTGCTCTTTTCTACCAAATTATCAAACCTGAACTCCAAGGATGAGAGAAAAACTGCAACCTTCGTGGAAAACAAGATCTGAGAAGCTGAAACCCTACCTCCGGTGAGAGAAAAAAAAATTTGGAACTGGGATAGGCTCGGAATGTGCTGGCGATCTGAAAGGAGCAAAAAAATTCCAGAAAAAGTTGTCGGAAAGTTGTCTACTCACCGGCGCGTGAGATATACGTGCGCCGGGCTCGGAGCTGTTAGCTGCACGTAGAGAGGTTCTTCTCGGAGTTGCTTACTGGGGTTTTGTCGCCATCGTCAGAGGACGCTTGTAGTGGAGTTAGTTCTTCCACACTACTGGTATATAATTATTCCGATGCGTACAACCACCGTGAGGGAGGAAAAACTCGACCTCTTTCAAAGAACTGGAACCCTATTGTGCCGCTGAGGGAGGAAACTCACCTCAAAATGGCAGCAAAGGCTCTGATACCATGATGATTTCAAGAAGAAGGAAGAACTTGTATTTTTATGTATATATTCACATCAAGAGTACTGATATTTTATACAATGAATCCTAGGGCTAAACTAGGAAAAGAAATCAGTAATTTCTACAATCAAGCTACAGAATAAAATCTGCCTATAATTAGGCTAGAGAATAAAATCTAATCTAATCGAATCTTTCTACTAATTACACTAATCAACAGTGCCCCATCTATGAGCAACTGTCACGTGTGTAAAAACTAAAACAGAATATCTGAAAATTCTGATTTATGTTAATAAAAAACTGGAAGTCAAGCAAAATTACAGATGAAAATGGAAAATGAAACTGATTGTTGAAATTGGAAATGCATGGACATCAAGAAAAGGGAGAAAATATTTCAAATACTGATGTGTCACTTGATCGCTTTTGCTGTACCTGTGTTACTGGAATTGATTATCTGGTATTATTCTGCTACTAAATCAAGCTGTTTGTTATTAAATCCCTTGAGCAAGTTCATGCAGAAATTTGATTAAAAAGCACCACTGCCATTCATTTATCTGAAATTCACCATAAAACCTATTAATGGCAATACAACCGAGCAATGCCCACATAAGAGCAGTTCTTAAGTGTGCACGTGTCTCTGGCACGAGTATGCAAGGCAATGTGGGAAATATAGTTGAAAGATGGCGAATGAAATAGAAATGTTTGTAATTTGCAATGGCAGATATTCGAGAATGGAAGCAAGTTTGCTCGTGTCCCTAGCATGGGTATCTTAAGGCAAAGTAGGGATTATAGTTGGAAAATGGAAGTGAAACAGAATATCTGAGATTATCAAGGCAAAAAAAGGCAGTTCGGTGCACTGAGCTCCCTTATGTGCAGGGGGAAGAAGGGCTGGACCATATTGGGTCTGGCAGCCTTACCTTGCATTTTTGCAAGAGACTGATTCCGGGATTTGAATTTGTGACCTCCTAGTCACACTGCGGCAAATTTTATCATTGTGCCAAAGCTCCCCTTAAATAATGGGAGGATATACAAAAATGGGAAGTAAGTGAGCTCGTGTCCCTGGCATGAGTATTTAAGGCAATGTAGGGTATATGGTGGAAAATGGAAACAAAATATCTGAAACATGGGATTGAAATATTCGAAAACGGAAGCTGCTAGCAAAATTTAGAAAAGTCTCGTTGTCGTAATGTAAAAATCTATGGACACCGTGAAAGATGGGAAGATATTTTTGCAATGTGATTTCTTACTTAAGTTTTTTTACTATGTCGCTGATTCTGACTGCAATTGCCTGATTCCATTTAGTTTTGGATTGCCAAGATTTTCTTCTCCTTCAACCTGTCAGCTTAGATGATATTTCTTCATACAAATTGACACAAATATCAGTTGGAATCAGGGAAGTGTTTCACAGTGACCTTTAAATTATTGTGGACATGTAAAAGGTGGCTGAAGCAGTGCCATGTGTATCTATTGTACTGTGACATCTCAGTTCTCGAATTGTCATGTAAAAGAGTGCGAGATAGAAGAAACCACTGGCCAGATATGCCACGAGGAGGGCAGAATCCGATGTTCATTAAGATTTGTAGGAAGGATGTGAAAATTTGCCATGGATGGGGTTGGTTTGTTGTTTATGAGCCCTTTTTGCTTAACTGATTGAAATTAAGGGATAAGCACAATTCCTAAAGTTGATTTTGTAAATAAGTTGTTACATGTTTAGATAGAGAGTGCTAAAACTGATAGAGAGTTATTGATGTGTTTGTAAAAATGTTGATAAGCACTTTTACATTAAGATGACCGAAATACCCTTAAAGTTGTCAAAAATATAAATTTAAAAGTATGTTTACATGGAGAAAGGCAAACGACATACATGGAATGGAGAGCGGTTCGGTATTTTGTTCTGGAAGGGCATTTCAGGAATTATAAAATTATTAGGGATAAAATAATAGAACTTTTGGTTTCTCAGAAAAAGAATAATTTTTCTTTTGTTAACCGTGGTGTCTGGGCCAGCTTGCGCGCACCTCGACTAATTTCGCGGGATACCTGCCACCTCCCACAAGCAACAAGTATCAGGTAACTCAAGATAGATGGAAAGAAAGCACCTAGCCCGAGAACTCATGGTTCTAACCCACTTTATTGACCACTAGGCCACACCCTTGGTGCAAAAAATAATAAGACATTTGAACAAATCAAACGTGCTTATAAGCTGAAAAGTATAAGTTGGGTGTAACCAACTTATGGCTTTTATTGATTGTCTTATAAACACTTGGTTATAACATTTAAGCACTTTCGGAATCCACCAAATGCATAAATAAGCAGAAAGTGCTTATGAGCTAGTTTGACCAACTTATAAGTTTTACCCAAACGCCCTCTTGATATACATGGATTTTGCTGTTACCTACAGTTCCTCTTTTGTCTCTGAAGTTAGTATTTATTAGGGAGACAGACAACTTAATGCCCAATGTTGAGGTAGACCCATATTCATTGAAAACCTATAATAGATAATTATGTTATGTTATCCATCAAAATTAGATGGATAACTATTAGTTCTTGATCTTTTCGTTGTTCGAAATAGTATCAATAAGATGGTTGTAATACCTTAACAAGAAAAAAAATCAATGGGTCTCTATATATCTTCCTGATATACTGCTGGCGTGTGCTCGTAATGATATGTATATTAGGGTCTTGAGCACAGAAGATCTAAGTTCCGAATTATCTATGCACTAGTTCAGAGTTAATCATTTCATAACTCTGGTGGCGAGTAAGGGAAACAGCCACTTTATTAAACCTGATCATGCTGCTATCAGCATGAGATATGTGGGGAAAGCCAGCTTGTTTTACCTGAATATGTTTGTGAGAAAGAGAGAAAGACGGTTGAGGGAAATTGAGGGTAGTATAAGAAGATGCATGTCATTTTGCTAAAGTAAGTATTTAATCAAATGGTAAAACATGAATCTCCTCCTTGACTCTATTCCTGATAACCTGGCAAGAAGACATTGTACTCTGAAGTGGAATATACTCTAATAATCCTGTCCTAGTCTTGGAACAAGAAGACACTAACTGAGCAACATGCTGCTTGTATAAGCTACTGCTAATTTTTTGAAGACAACCTTCTCTCTTTCCAGCCACACTAGAGCATATCAAATGGACATTAGAAGATTCTAAGCCACTGTTGAGCTTAGTATATTTAGAACCATCAACTGAGAAGTTGATTGGTCTAGTGCGTATTTACTTATATATACAAATGCACCTCTTCTCACTTATTAGAAATATTCACATTTGATATTCCTCAAGCACTTTATTGAGTTTTGGCAAGCTAGAGTTTAACAAGATACTTGTGAAGATATGTCTGTAGAGGAACAAATTGAGTGTCGTCGTATCGTGTTTCTCCAGAACTTAAAGGAGCATTTATCCTTTATTATCTCTTCATTTATTTGAACTCCGAACTTTTACCAAACAACATGGCTTTGTTTTCTTTTATTATATAGATGTTATGGTACTTTTTGTTGTCCTTGGCAGATGCTGATGACTGCTGACAATCTGTGCAAGTTACAAGGTGTATTATAGTTCTGTTGAGTAGATCTTAGGATTAATCTAGGTTGGTTAAATTACATTTTCTGCTTCTCATGGTGGGAACATTTGGCTACTAGCTTGATGATGTCAAACCTGATAAATATTATAAGAATGCACATCGAATGTCTCTCTGTCCTTCCTATATGTTGAATTTTTATCTTTTACAAAGTATTTCTTCTCGAGATTGTGGGGTTAATCCACTGGAGAAATGATTTTTCTTTCGTATGTCTAACAGGAGTGCCAGTTGATCTGTCTGAAAAATTACAAATTATGCATGACACCGGTTGTTTTCATGAATCAAACTCGCGGAAGAGGAAATTTTGAGGAAAACAAAGTTAAGGTTCTTGTTTAGGCTCTGACTCGTTTCATGTTTAAATACAGCTGAACAAACAATGCAATGGAACGGCTTATTTGAGCTGAAACGGCTTATTAAGAGATTAAAACGCTGTGCGCCTAAAGATTTTTTATTTTCAAGATTCGAACTCGATACCTCCGATTTCAAAGTATTCTACAATACATGTTGAGGGGGGGAAGGAAGTTTGCATAGAACACAAAGTTCAATGCAAAATATGGGAAGAGTAAAGTGATCCAAGAAGTGAGCAATGAACAGTTGAGGAGTATAGTTTATGGGGGAAAGAAGTTTTGAGTAGTAGTACTAAAAAACAGTGGTGTCCATTAACTGACTCTGTCTCACTGAAAACAATGACAAAAGTAAAAGTAGAAGAATCCGTTGGGGAAGATGTCAATCCTGAAATTGATAGTGTTGTTGCTCTTTTATCTTTACACTATACTCGACTATAGAGTAGTACGTATTACAACTCACTCCACTACCCTAGGCTTCATTCAATGAATTCTGGAATCATCATCATTCTCTCTCAGAATATCACAACTTCCTCCATTTCAAAATAACTACTCTTACCATTTTAGACAAACTAAATAAGTGTCACTTTTAAAAACTATGAGGTAATAATTATTTTTTGCCCCAACCTTATAGTTGCTTCATTAAATGGTTTCGGAGATAAAGGGTAACTTATTTATATAACCGCTACAGTTTAAGCTAGTATTATAACTTACTAACGAGTAAGCTACTCAGGTTATTGATTAATACTTGTAATAAAGATATAATTAGAATTACCTTATAAGTGAGATAATTATGCACCGAATTATTTTTATGATAAACTCTTTTTCTAAAACCAAGCATTCAACTTCTAAAGGCAATACCTAGGGGTGATGTAGTTTACTGGGTTCATTTTGAACCCAATGCTTTCAATGGGATAATATGTAAAAATTTACTAAAATTACAACAAATAGTATATATGAACTAGAGGTGTCTAACGGGTCGGGTTGACCCGGAACCGGACCGGCCCGGTATGTAGGGGCCGGGTGGGGTTGGGTAGGAGGGGTAGAGGGGGTTGGTCCGATTGTTTTTTTTACCGGTTAACCGGATCGGTCAAACCCGGTCAAAGTGAACAGTACACTTTACCGGGTTAACCGGCCCGGTACAACGGCTATAATTTTTTTTAAATTTTTTTTTTATACGTGTGGAGCCCACTTAAAATAGGGGCAACAGTCACCTTAGCAGGGATCCGTTGCCCAACGGTCACATTTGCAGAATAGCCTTTTTTTGGGCCATTTTTCTTTAAAAATTAACACTTTTTCAATTTACGAAATTAACCTTTTCTAAAATTATAAATACACCCCTCCTCTTCTTCATTTCTTCACTCATCTCTCATTTCTCAATCTCAATTTCTCTCATTCTCCAATCTTCAATTCATCTTCTAAATTTATTTGGCCCTTTTTTTGGAATTTAATTTATCGTAAAAGTTATTTTATCATTCGGATTTGAAGTTTGAACAATTGAACTTCAAAATTGAAATACTTGACGTTTTTTCGTGGTAACATTGAAATTGCGTAATCATCAAGTGCTCAATTTATTGCCGAATTCAGTGCACTCCCTCCAACTCTTTCTCTTTTTTACTATTTTATCTGCATATTTAATTTTTGCTTATACTTAAATTTTTACAATATGTTTAATGCTGCTAAAAGAGCGTGTAGAAAAGTTTCTAGCAGGGAAAAAAAAAAGAGGTAGTTCCTCATCATCTGGCACTTGTAGTAATAGTAATAGCCCATTTACACATGTTTCCGAAACATCGCCTGATGATAATATAGATTATGAACAATTACAAGAAGATTTTGGAATAGAAAATAATGAATTAGAAATGGAAGATGAGATACCAGTTACATTTAACAGAGTTAGATGCAAACTTTGTAAACTTGATTTTAAACATCTGACTGGAGGAAATTTAGGGGGGACTGGGACTCTTAGTAGACATATGAGAGTTGATCATCCCATAGAATGGGGCTCTGATGGTGATGGAAATCAAACAACTCTTAACCCTACTACTGGAGGACTTATAAAATATGATAAAATGAAGGATCGTAAGGAGTTAGCAAAAATGATTGTTTTGGGTTGTCTACCTTTTTTTTTTGCTTCTTCATCATATCTTATTAAGTATATTCAAAGGATTTATAATCATTTATTTAAAGGTATCTCTAGAAGTACTTGTAGAGATGATATCTTTAGATTGCATGGACAATATCAAACATAAATACGTTATTTATTTGAGCACCTTCCTTGTAGAGTTTGTCTAACTTCTGATATTGGCCATGTTGTTAATGGAAATGATTATTTGACAATACATGTCATTGGATAGATGATTTATTTTGTATACAAAAACGTATTATCGCTTTTAAATATAATGAAGATCGAAGTCATACTGCAGTGTTTATAAATAGTACTATTTGCGCAGTTGTTGAATTTTATAATCTTAACAGAAAAGTATTGTGTATGTCTTTTGATAACGCTTCTAACAATACTGCCGCAATTTCATTATTAAAAACGCATTTGCAACCACCACTTGAAGAAATTTTTCATGTTAGGTGTGCATGTCATATTTATAATTTAATTGTTAAAAGTGGC
>ML393738.1:36184-76856 GCA_005239525.1 Nicotiana knightiana
ACATTAATGATGTTGTTCAATTTTTACGTAAATTTATATAGCTATTGTTAAGTTTTCTGGAGCATACTACCCTACTGTTACAATGGTTTTAGTACATATAGCTGAAATTGCTTTTCTACTCTTTGAATTTAAGAAGAAAGAAAAATATACAGCTGCTGTTGAAGAAATGCAAGACAAATTCAAAAAAATATTTCTTTCCAATTTCTCAGATTTACTTAATTGGAGCTGTTTTAAATCCTTCTATATATTAAGATGGTCAATTGTCACCAATTAATCATATATACTTACATGGAGATTGGATCAACTGAAACCCCAGATATTTTTACTTGTATGAACAATCTAAATGATAATTTACAAAAATTATATACATATTATGCAAGTATAGTTGATGATGTTGCTCATAATGTAGCCAATGTTAATCCCACTATATAGTGTACCACTTCTTCAAGTTCTACTACTTTCTATGATGATGAAATAGTTGATAGTTTTAATATTTTTTCTACATTTGCTACAACTCAAACCAGTAGCAGGAACATTGATGAACTTCAATTCTACTTGCAGAAAGCAAAAGGAGATTCGCACAAAGAAATTTTCAGTGTTGGGATGGTGGCGTGAGAATGAAAAGCAATTTTCTGTTCTTTTCGCTATGGCTCGGGACATACTGAATGTGCCAATTTCAACTGTTGCATCAGAGAGTGCATTTAGTCAAGCAAGACAACAACTAGGAGACACCTGTCACTCATTGGGAAGCAATGCTTTGGAAGTTTTAGTATGTTTCAGAGATAGGATTAGATCGGAACGAAAAAAATAAGGACGTGAAGATGTTGATAGCCCTGAAGACGAGGAACTTGGAGATATATTAACACATGGTAACCCATCTGAATTTAACACTCCATAAGAAGGACAATCAGAATCAATTCATATTGATTATGAAGAACTTACAAGGGCAATGCAAAACCTTTGAATTTACTAATTGTCAAATGTAAACCTTTTAATTTGTAACTTGTAAGTTATAACTTAGAAATAATTTTTGAAATTTGAAATACATGTTGCACTTGCAATTTATAAGCGTAATTTTTTCCATATTCATTGTTTTCTTTATATATTTTACTATATATTAATATAAATTACAATAGTTGTACAAAAATTAAAAAATAAAAATAAAAGAACACTGTAAACCGGTCCGGCCCGGCCCCTTAAACTCCTAACCCATACGGTTAAGTTTTTACCCTGATTAACCCGNAAATTAAAAATAAAATAAAAAAAAACATTGTAAACCGGCCCGTCCCGGCCCATTAAACCCCTAACCATACGGTTAAGTTTTTATCCGGATTAACCCGAACTCATTAAACTCGTTAAGAATAACTCGTAACCGGCCCGGTAACCCTACCCATCCGGTTCAATAAAATCCCAACCCAACTCGATCCGGTCCACCCATTAAACACCTTTAATATGAACTCATTTATTGAACTCGTAAATATTGGCTAGCATTTTGATGCACTTTAAAACTTGTTATGTATTGCATCAAAGTGGGCCAGGCATCTCAAGTAGTCTTTGAAGTGCTAAACTAGCTTTCCTTTTTAACTTCCAGATTCTTTGGTCGAAAAGTGAAAAACCGAAAAGTAAACAGTTAGTCCATTGAGCTGTTATTTAAAATGAAAGAGCAAAAACAGACAGCTTCTTTATTGTGTGCAATTTCTTCATCATGACATAAAAGAGCAACACAGCAAAATTGCTTTTTGTTTTGACATCTCTCAGTGAGAAGCTAAAGAATCGAAAGCACAAAATTTGCCTAAGTATATATAGCTTTCACCTAGAGATAACTGCGCTGGTTTGTATGCACATTCGTCTGCTCTTGTCCCAAATTAAAGTTTGCTTTGTATTATGTTCAAGAATTGACATAAATCTACAAAGCAAAGGGGAACGCAAATTAAGTTGAAAGTACAAATGAGTGGAAACCATTAAATGTACTATGCTGTCATATGAATTGGTAAGAAAAAGCAGGAAGGGTACAATGTTGCATGTGAGGGAGCAAACAAACAAACACCGAGGGGAGTATTTGGGATTCGACGCACATTATTAAATGCACTCCTGTGAATGATATTATTATTACTAGCTGGGCAGCTTTCAATACTTGAGAAAAACAGGAAAATACAATATACGAATCCATAATAATAATGGCAAAAAACCTACCCCCACCACCACACAAACTCCATTGCCACTTGACATTGATACTTCTGACTTAGGAAAGCCTGAAGCAGGGGCCGGGCTAGAGCTTCGGACGCGGGTTCCGCTGAACCTAGTTGTTTTGGTCCAAACTTTATATTTGGCTTTAAAAATTCATTGAATATTTAAAAATTATTAATTTAGAACCCAGTAACTTAGAAGGAATAGAATCCCAAACCCATTAGCTTCAAATCCTGACTCCGCCTCTGGCCTGAACCATTATACTGGTCACAATTGGATTACTTATATTTCACTGTTTATATATGGATAAATTACACTTGAAAAATAAAATCAGGTTATATCCTTGCTATCCAAATATTTCATGTTTTATCATCAGATTACAAAGTTAATTTTTCCCCAAAGCCATTGTGGCCTCGGCCCCCTTTACGAGTGTACACACAACAGAGAGCAAGGAGCATGGCATCGGCAGCTTAAGCACTTTTGATAGTAGGTTACTGGTTCAACTCTTCAAATATGTTGTAATTTACTGAATCGTGTGTTTATGCTTTCGCCGAAGATACTACCTTCTCCATTGCGTATTGTATTTATGCTTTGAAACATGACATGTGAAGTTTTTCAGGAGAGAATCACTTGGCACAGGGCCTCTCATGAAATGATCAATCCCCGTTAGCATAAGTCCTTTGCTGTCGACACGCCTGGTATATAATAGCAACCCCAAATAATTCCTGCCTAGTCACCCTATTGGTGATAAAAGCACTTTTTTAAGTCATCCAAACAGTACAAAATGGCTTTAAAAAGCTATTTTTACTTAAAATAAGTCAATCCAAACAGGCTCTCGGTGAAGTAAAAGGCGAGATATCATATAACCATAGAATTGATTGTATGGAAAAAGTAGACCACAAACCTTTGATGTCTGTCACATGCATGCAAGTGGATAATAAAGCTAAATCCTAAATTGATTGAAAAAACAGATGGTACGTACACTCCATAAGGAAGGTGTTGGCTATGTCACCTTGCAAGATAGTCAAAGCCTAATTTGACAATTTATGCTCCCTATTCTACACTACTGCTTCCAAATTGTTAGTCAAATGTGTAATTCTGCCATCTGACAGACAACAACTAAAACTACACCCAGTTCCACTCTCTTTATACAACAATATTTTTGTTGGGGGAGAGAGACAACATCAAATATCATGCCCCCTTTTCAAATTTGGATCTTTTAGGAAAAACTGATGACTTTCTCCACCTCAGTAATCCACCCTAATCCATTCATACCGGCCAGTAAGAGGTAAATCGTTTACCACATCAAAGTTGTACCTATTGATGAAAAACAAAATGTTACCATTAGTTCAACGTACACGACATTAAAGGCGAAAGTATCCATGGAATTGAATACTACTACATACTTCTCCATAAAAAGGCGCTGTTGTTGCTGCTCGGCAAAGGTGAAAAATTCCTCCATTTCTTGAGCTGAAGGGATGTTTCTAAAGATAGGGTCCCTTGTTCTTTGAGCTCTTGTGTTTAAGTTTGTTCGCCTTGTTGCAGAACCAGGGTTGACCGTATCATCGGCTTCCCTCACCTGGCTACAAGGAGTGCTTTCTCTAGTGCTTCTTTTTAAAGGAAGAACAAAAACACACTGACAACTATCAGTTACAAAAACCACTTAGTCCCTAAAATCATACATGCAATCAAAGAAAGCATATTCAGTGAGAGACAGAATCAAATTTTGCTGGAACTACAAAAGGAAAATCACTGTATATTTGAGATGCAATTACATCAATCTTATAAAGCTCTATATTTCGGGTATAAGAACTATCTAATCAAAATTTTTATCTACGCCAACCACCCACCCCATCCCACCACCACAAAAAAGGGGCAATTAAGTACCGAAAATAAAAAATAGCTAGGTTTCATGCAATGTGAGCAAATACACTGAGAGTGAAAAGGGATATCCTATTTTTAACCTAGAATATAGCTGAGGATTTTGCCTTTGCTACTCAGATATTTGGCCCCATGACTAGGACATGTCATAGGAAAAAAAAAACATGGTGCAAAAATAGTTTTAGATGTCTATAAACTTTTATATTTTGCTACATTTACAATTAGATCCATGACAACCAAACCCAAATTTCTTCTTTTTTCTTACCCCATTTTACTGACTAAACTGAGCTAATGTTCTGCTATACCTCATTAGTACATCTGATATAGCTCTGTTATGACCAATCAACAGTGCTTACGAAAATGATTCTAGCCAACAAAAGAACTGAGTATCCAACTTTTTAAACAGAAAAACATTAGATCCAGTTATTAACTAAGCAGTCTGCAAAAATCTAGTCCAAGCCTCACTTTTCACTTGCTACTACTTACTAAGTTTACTGTAGGAGAAAAGTAAGGGGATTCCATTAAAAATGAGACATCTTGCTGCAGTTAAAGTATTAAACTATTTTTGCAATGTGTTGCTCTTTCTAACAGTAAATGATTAAGTCTCTTTTTTATGCAGTGGAACATCGTATTTCCAAAGGTTGTCTGCCATAGGATACAAAATGGCAATTAGGAGTAATTCTTTTCATGTAGATCTAACAGCTCAAACACAATACTACACAAAAGAATTCCGCTAATTCAGAAGGTTGAAAAGATGACTAAATTTGTACTTAACAAAGAAGGAAAATAGATGACCAAAATCTTGAGACAACCGACTGGTGAGAAAAGAAAAGGTTTTAGGTTCATGAGTAGCATAAAAGTACTATAGACCAATAATTTCATCTTTTCCTTGACCAAAAGAGAGAAAACTAACAAAACAACAATTTTTAATGAATTTATAACTTAGCAAATGAAGAGAAAGCACATTTAGACAAACAGAAAAATAACTTCAACCATGAAAAATTCTGTGGAATATTAAAAGCATCATTCCTCTTCAAACTTTTAACAATTTTTTTTACAAAGAATCTGAAAAAGCATTTTAAAAAAAGTGGTGCCCACGAATGCAACAACTAAAAGAAACTCATTTTTTTTTGTGAATGGGAAAGTCGCTCAAAGGGCCCTTTCAAACAAAAGCAACAAACTCTTTTTCCCCTTAGTATTATTATCCACAAAAAAAGGTTTATAAAGAAATAATCTTTTTCCCTCTTTCCCGCCTTAAACCGCTAAAACATATTGATTGATAAAAAAAATTAGGGGCAAAACACAATATAAAACACATTAAGAACAAAATAGTTGCGTTTGATAAGCATGCAGGCTAAAGAGGAAGATTTATTATACCTATCTCTGGGTTCGAAATCAAGAGTATTCTCTCCAAATGAAATTTCATTCACATCCAAGAAACCATCTTTTTGTGTAATTGAAACAGACCCAACAGAGCCAGACACTAGAAACCTCGAATGAGATTTTGGGTTTTCCTCTGTGTGAAGGTTCTTGGTCTTTCTGTGGTCTGAGAGAGGGGTGGGTGGTTTCTCAAGGCGGCGGGAACGAAGTTGAAGGTAACAAGAGTCTGAAGCAGAAACAGACGGCGGCGGCGAAGTGGCGGAAGAGTGAAGGCGCTGAAGGGCTAGGGTTCTTGCTCTGGTGCGAACACCGAGTGGAGTGGCCTGTGAAACCTCCATCACTGCCACATCCCCTGTTATTTTAGCTTTTCTCATATATTTTCCCATACTTTTCAGTGAGAAGAGAAATAATTCTTGATTCTGAAAATGGGGGAAGAAGAAGAAGAGGCGGGGAAGGGTTTGATTTGTAAAGGGAAGAGGAGAGGGAGGGAAAAGAAGAGAAAAAAGGAGGAGATGACTGAATGGGATTTTGGGGTTGAGTTTTTGTTTTAGGTGAAGTTAGGGTTGAAACGGGATACTTATGAGTCAGGGACTCAACAGTAACGTTAAACTCTTTCTTTTTCTTTTTTCCTTTTCCCTTCTCTTTTTTGTTTCTTTAAATATTAAATAAAAGTATAAATGCTTGTAAATATGCTTATAAATAATCAAAGCATTTATGCGCGTTGCCTTACTTAAATTTCATATTTGATTCCTAATTTTCATGTCCTCTTCCAATGATATTAGATTTTTACATAGTCATTTGTGATTAAAAGAATATGAAACATATAAATTTGCTTCAATAACCAGGCACACTATCAAATTTAATATACTCAACTGTGATTATAAGATTGTGAAACATATATAACTTCGTTTTTATCATACCCCATAATTGACGACGCACCAACCTCCATGTGGTAGATACTACATATTCTCCATTCCCATTTTCTTTTTTATTTCATCTCTATACTTTTTTTAAAATAATTTAACTTAATATTCTACTCTCTCATGTCCATAATAAGTGACTTTTGATATTCTATTTTGTTTACATAACCAAGAAGGAATTAATTTTATTGTTTCAAACTTTCCCCCCGTTTACGAATCCTAATATGTCAAGTTAAGAATATATTAATTTTAATTAAGGATAATTTAGTTAAAATAATTTTTTTTAAAGAGTTATTATTTTCGTAAGAAGTGTGTCAAAGATTAAAAAGTCAATTATTATGAATCAGATAGAGTAACATTTATCTATATCAATATTATATTAAAAGCAAGACCTTTCTTACTGTTTAAAATATAGAGTTCGCATTGGACAATATAGTAATTTAAGTATTTCATTAATAAAAATTGAACAATTTTGGAATGTTCATGATATTATTTGGTAAATTTTTACCAGAATTATTTGTTATTAAATTTTGCTTTACGTATTTGTTATAATTTTTCTTCACGTTTCTTACACAAGGAAAGTTAATAAATTTTCTTTCCTAAACTTTCGCTTCCCTTTACTCCACTGTAAATGACTTCCTTTGCGTGCATTAATTATTTGGTAAAATTTTTATTTTTGGTAAAAATTTTCTTCACGTTTCTTACACAAGGAAAGTAAATAAAAACAATTTCCTACACTTTAGCTACTTGGTTCAATCTCATTAACTGACCGTATGTGTATTTGACTTTGCTTAAATTACCTACTCTTTAGAGTAGTAAATATTTGGTAATTTTTTTGTACACTAGAATAGTTAATAATTTTTTTCCTAAACTTTTACTACTTTGTTCAATTCTCAATAAATGACTTTATTTGTCATACAAGGAAAGTAAATACGAACGTACACTAGGAAATTTTGTAGTTAAATTGTCCACGAGCAGATAATTTGTTTTATATGTCAAATTATGTACTAAAATACTTCTATAAAAGAAGCTACAATATCACAATTTAATCGCCAAACTTCGCCTTGTTCCAACATCGCAATTTCTAGTTTTGTTTCTTTTACTAATATGAATATTCTTTGCTACTTCGTATTTTGCAAGCACGCTTGCATACACCAATTTTTATTATTGCATCAACAATTTATCTTTATTGTTGCATCAACAACTTTTTATTATATACTTTTTACGTAATTTATAAATTTAATATAGGTTATTGAACAATTGTAATTCATTCATCACAGGAAATTGGTTAGACATTCGATCCAAGTCTTATTACTAATGATTGATTCAATGTAATTCAACTAAAATATTGCATATTAAATTATTTCTTTATTTAAAACTTATAATGAGCTAATATTAACAATTTGAATCAACAAAAAAATCATAATAATAGTATTTTTGGTTGTATGTAAATTATAACTACAGTTGAGTATAACAACTGTAATTTTCACAAATATTATCGTATATACGAAGTCTTAATATTTAAAAGTTTAAAATTAATATAATATGGATAATTAATATATTATTGTTTTCAATGATGACCACTTACCGAAAGTTTTTATTTTCCTTTCCATAAATAAGCTTCCCAACGACAGTAGGGATTCTTACTTGTTTTTGCATGATTTGAAATTGGAGTGACAAATACATGATTTACTACAAAATCTTAAATAATAATTTATTCAAAGTTTACATTATAGTTTTAACCATTACAAATTATAGCTTTATTTAGTTAATCAGATTGTATTGCACAATAGTATATGAATCTTCATTTAATTTTAACACAAAAATAATAAATTTTAATTACATGTAATTTATCACATCACCTTTAATATGAAACAAAAAAAAATCAAAAAACAAAACTTTATAGAATAATGAAGGTGGCAATTACACCCAAAGAAAAAAACTACTAACTTTTAATTTATAGCTGAATTAACCATAGGCTATTTCTTCCGTTCTTTAATTTTTACTAAATTATAAATACACGCTTTAGTATTATAGTTAAATAATTTTAAAATTTATATATTTATTAAATTAAAATTCACGCGTACTCTACGACTAGTATAAAGCTTTGAAAAAGGGGATGGGGAAGAGAGCACCTCAAAAGAATTTGATTGGTGAAAATGTACAACATGCAAGTTCCGAGGTCCAAGTATCAGCTGCACACACTTTAAGTGCCATAAAAATACAAATACTATCTTCTCCCTTGAAAGGATGCCACTATATTTATTATTATTTCTCTCTACACTAGAAAATATTATATAGGCAAATAATTAATCTTATTTACATGAAGCAATACCAGAAGTAACATCTAATGTACTAAAATAACATGTGTTTTACTTCCGTACATTATCGGTGTAAATTATTTTGTGCTATTAGGTTACAATACAAATTCTAAAAACTTAAAAGCTGACTTATAAAATTTAAATTCCGAATCAATTTCCATAAGTGAATAGAAAATGAATTCTAATTGGAGTATGGTAGTAATACATAAGAGGCCTAAGAGCATTCACTTGTCACGAACAAATAATCCAGTTTATGTGTTCACAATTATTTTCGTCCCAAAAGCAAACATTTGGACTCTATATTTATAAAACCATGTTTTTATGATAAATCACATGATATTGGGTGTGTTTGGTATAACAGAAAATGTATTTTTGAAAAATAAGTAGTAATCTTATTTATTTTTCGATATTTGGTACGCAAATTAAGGAAAATGACTTTTCAAGAGTATTTATAAATATTTTAGATATAATAAACATGAAGTCATAAACTTTCGAACCAACAACCTTCCGAACCGCCAAACTTTCGAAACCGCAAAATTTCAAACCCGTAAACTTTATAATTTCTAAATCCGTAAACCTCCGAACTCATAACTTTGGAACTTTTAAAATTTTGAACCTTTAAACCGGAAAAAAAAAACTAAAACTGAAAAGTATATTAATTTTTTTTTGGGGGGATGGGGGAGGGAGGGGGGGAGACAGAAAAACGAAAAACAGAAATTTAAAATTGCAAAAAAAAAAGTAAAACAAAAAACTTTTTTGTGCGGGGTGGTTGGGGGAGGGGGAAAGGGTATGGTGCAGAAAAACAAAAAAACAGAAATTTGAAATTGTGAAAAAAAAAAGGTAAAAAAAATATTTTTTTTGTAGGGGGATGGAGGGTAGTAGGGTGGGTGGCAACGGAAAAATTGAAATTTGAAAGGAAAAAAACCTTTTCTGAGAAGGGGGTGGGATGGATTGGTGAGCGTGGGGACGGTAGAGAAGGAGTTTTGTAAAATATTTTCCTCTCTTGATAAGGAAAATGAATTTATAAGGAAAATATTTTCCAGAACTTTTAAGCCAACCAAACATAAAAAAATTGAAAAATATTTGCCGGAATTAAATTAATCAAAAAAATTCCTAAGTTTTTTGTCTAATTAAATATCGGCATTAAAATATTCGAAAAGGAATGGACAAAAAAGTAACAATTTACTCCCGCATTTAAAACAAGACCGATTTTCCCTCTCTCGTTATCATTCTTCCTCGCGTAGTCGTACAATAGTGTGTGTTAAGATAAATGTGCAATTGCGTATACGAAATTATATAGGATTCCTGTACTTTAATTTAATTTAAAGGAGGACAGAAAGTCCATTTTATTAAACAGATGAGGGGAGGAAAGACACAAGTCAAATGCACGAGGGGTTTGTTAAATGCAAATCATGTTACTCATGTCGGTTTCCACTTCTGCCACTTCAATACTCCTTCTTAGCCGGCGTTTAGTCGTAAATTTTCAAATTTATTTTAAAAAATTTAATTTGAGTAAAGTTTGGTTCGAAGATGAAAATATGTTTGGACATTAGTTTTAAAATATATTTCACTTTTCTTTAAAAAAAAAAATGAAACATGACTTATCTAAAAATTATGACAAATACCCAACACTACCTTCATCAATAACATTTAATATATTATCACAAATCATAATTCTCAACATAAATAAATTTGGTACGCAATTATCATTTTTTATAATGAACTACATAATACACTATCAAATGACCGAGAGAACGAAACAACATTATTACAAAATAATAAATGGTGAGCTCTTTTATAAAATATAAAAGTTGGGATAATTTTTAAAAAATGTATTAGTAATATTTTGGGAGAATTTGCCAAAATATGTATAAAAATTTATGAACAAACATGTATTTGTCAGAAATTACCAAATTTTTAATGTTTCCATTGTAGTCCAGAGTCATAAATTTTATCTCTTTTCTGTAATTAAATGACAAAACCAGATTGTAATACAACTGGAGTAGAGTTAATACAAATCAAGCTATTCTTGATAACATATATACTATCCAAAAGCTCGAGTTAAAAACACTTGTAGTTACTATACATACTAGTATAAACTATTCAACTACATTATGGACTTAGAGTGATTAAATTGCATGCAGTAAGTATCACAACCATATGGATAGGAAACCTTTGATCAGAAATGCTATTCACTTTTAATGTGCACGAATATGAAAAAACCAAAAAGTATGCAGCATCGACAACCAAATGTTCAAATTGTAACATGTAAAAACAGTCGTCGTGATTTAATGCACGAATTGAGGAAAGAAGATAGTATAGGTCAAAATGTTCTTATCCTTTGCCTATTAATTCTCTCCAATTTTACGTTCAATTTATGGTCGTGCTTGCTCTTTCATTGGATTCCTTCCTTCTTCTTATACATAAATGTGGGAAAGTGAAAGGGGCAAAAACACGCGTTTGTAGTTTTAAAGGGAAAAGCACACGCCATTGACCTTTGTTTTTTGCTTACAAATAAAGAAATAAAGCCAAATCGTCTCATCTTTTCAACTTACTACGGTTTGTTCAAAGTTTCCATTTGAATCATACATATATCTATCGGGATACATTTGAAAAAGTAATAGTGCTTATTTTTCAATAATAATAAATAAATAGAGTGTCTTTGATCAAGTTTTTTTGAATAAAATAAGTGATTCTAAATTTTAAAAAAAAATAAATAAATCTTTTTACTGTGGAGAGGAATATTAAATTTGTAGATTTTTTCTTAGTAATTAATAGCATAAGCAGAAACCATAGCAAAAAGTTTAAATATTTCTAGTACAAAAAGTACAATTACCAGAAAGATTATTCAGCAAACTTATCCCTTACTTCACCTTTATATCCCTTGCTCGATAGGCCTTTTCCTTCGTCTTCCTTGTGGTGCATCTTGAATTTTATATATATCTTGATATATTTATAATGTTTAAAAATAAAATGTATTCTGCGACTTTATATTTTAAATTGAAGTAAATAAAATTCAAGACTTCTATAAAGCCAGCCACCACCATAAATGACCTTTTACCTTGAAGTTGCTTTAAAAGTAAAACAATATTTTGTAGTTAAATAATTTTAAAAGTATTTTTATTTATTCAATATAACTACAATGCCAACGTACTACCGGAGAATGTTATGATAAAAGCACGTCTGAAAATAAGTATATTTTGTAAGATTTACCAAACAGATCCTTTTTTTTTTTGTTAAAGGGTGCATTTCAAACATTCATTGTAAAGTTCTGCCCGCTAGGGTAGAGCACAGTAGCATTGTTACTAAGAGGTATACTAATTCCCTCTCGCTATGAGCATAGTTAGTACTATTACAGTCCAAAACTTGTCTTGAGAAAACAATTCCTGCGATGTCTGCCCAAAAAAATATGTGTAACAAACACCGGAGGAACTGCTGTTACAAAAAGATTATCAAAAAATCCTTATTGGCACCCTCCTTTGCTAGTGTGTCAGCAACTTTGTTCGTCTCCTTGTAGCTGTGTTTCACCACCGCGTCTCATAGCCTTTGGACGATTGACCTGCATTCAAAGATAATGAGTCAAAATTAAGGTTTTTCCGTTGTTAAGCATTCTAATTACCTCTGTGGAGTCTATGTTGATTTCTAGAGGCGTTAATTGTCTTTCTTCAGCAATTTGTAGTCCTTTCAGCACTGCCAGTAGATTATTTCTAGAGGCCACTCAATCATGGATCTGATCGAAGGGTAGTTTGTGATCCAAGGGTCGTTGATGAAGCCGACTCTATTTCCTGAGTGGACAACCCATCTTTTGGCTTGTATGCATGTTTTCCACCCTTTGAGAATGCATTTCCAGGTGCTTGATTTTGATTTATTTTGAAGGGTGCCTCCAGTTACAGTGCTTGACAATGAGAGTTTTTCCCCAGAGGGAAGATGGATTCTGGTAGAGCCTCCATGCCAATCTTGAATGGATGGCTTTGTTTTTCAGATATGCTTTTTGGATTCCTAGGCCTCCCTAAGCCTTATACTTTGCGATTGTATCCCAGGAAATAAGATGCATATTTTTTTTTGATTGGGGTGGAACCCCAGATGAAATTCCTTGGAATTCTATCAATCTCTTTGGATGTTTTGGAGAGGAGTTTGATGTATTGCATGACATGGTTAGGGATAGTGTTTAGTGAGGCTTTTGCTAGGGTAGACCTCCCAGTCATATTAAGCATGTTTGTTTTCCACCCAACCAATTTTGTGTGCAGGTTGTCTGTAATGAATTGGAAATCATTGTGGGTGGGCCTCTTGTGGAAAATAGGGAACCCTAGGTATTTTTCAAAGCTGGTTGTTGCCTGGATGGCAAGGCTGTTGGAGATGGACCCTATTTGTTGGGGTTAGTAGTTGGCACTGAAAAAGACCCTGGATTTGCTAAGATTGATCTTCTAACCTGAAGCATGATTGAAGGAATTGATTGTACTGAGGATTGTGGTGCAGTTTCTCTGGTTAGATGTAGCAAACATGGTTAGATCATCAGCAAAGAACATGTGGGATATCTTAGGGCTAGATCTGCTAATGCTAATGGGAGACCACTCCTTTTGTTGGACATTCCTCTCAATGGACCTAGAGAGCCTTTCCATACACAGTATGAAGAGGTAGGATGACAAAGGGTCACCCTGTCTAATGCCTCTGGTGGGCTTAAAGGAATTTGTCTGCTCCACTTTTACTAGGACAGATATGGAGGATGAGATAACACATGACAAAATAAGATTGATGGTGGCAGTGGAAAAGTTGAAGGCATGGAGGGTCTCCTTAATAAAGGACCATTCTAATCTATCAAAGGCTTTTTCCAGGTTGATCTTAAGGATCATGTGAGGTGATTTGCCTCTCATATTCCCAAAGTGGATGATATATTCTTGGACTATGATAGCATTATCAGATGCTCTCCTGTTTGAGAGGAAGCTTGCCTGACTTAGGACCTATGATGTGGGACATGTAAGGTTTAATTCTGTTTACTAGGATTTTGGTTGCAGTTTTGTAAACAGTGTTGCATAAACCTATGTGAATGTAGTTTTTAATCATGGATGCCTGGGGACATTTTGGAATTAAACACAGGAGTGTCTCATTCATCAGTGGGTGCATTATTTCAGTTGAGAAGCAATATTTGCAGAACTGAATTACATCCTTCCCCACTATGTCCCAGTATTTTTGGTAGAAGAAAGGATGCAGGCCATCAGGGCCTGGAGCTTTGAAGGGTTTGAAGGAGAAGATAGCACTTATGATTTCACTATCTCTAAGAGGCATGCTAATGGTGGATTTCTGAATGTTGGATAGTGAAGGCCTATGAGAGCTATGTTTGGTAGTGTGCATTGGTGATTGAGAGTGGGATGTGGAGTAGAGCTCTTAGAAAAATTTGGCTATTGATTCTTTGATTTCCAGGGGCTCATATTGCCAGTTTCCCGATTCATCTTTGAGGGAGAGAATTATGTTTCTCCTTCTTTAATTAAGAGTTGATGCGAGGAAGAATCTGGTGTTGGTATCACCATCCGAGAGCCAGTTGATTCTTGCTTTCAGCTTCCAGAAATCTTCTTTTTTCAGGATCGAGTCAAGTTCCTCAATAAGAGTGTTTTCTAGACTTTGGAGGAAATTGCTAGACTGATAAATAGGAGATTTTTGTATCCCAGCTATCCTTGCAACCAATCTCTTCTTTTTTTGGAATATGTTGCCAAAGGTGAGTTTATTCCAATTGATTGCATTTTCTTTGAACCGAGTGGAAGAAGGAATTAGGGTGGAGTGGGTTGGGAATGAGTCCCTGATGAGAGCTTGGAATGTTGGATGGCTGCACCACATGGATTCGAACCTAAAGGGCTTGGCAGAGACCACTTGTGTGCTATTTTTGAGTTTGACAAGCAAGGGGCAGTGGTCAGAGTGGGTCCTAGCAAGGTGAGTAACATTTGCCTCTGGGTATTCATTTACCTAGAGGTTATTATCAAAGCACCTATTAATTCTTTCTAGGAGGCAGGACCTATTCTTGTAAGGCTTGTTGGACCAAGTGTACTTGCTTCCTTTGAAGCCTAGGTCTACTAATTTGCAATTGTTTATACAATTCCAAAATAGGTTGCTCCTATTTGTGTTAATGTGGTTGCCCCAAAATTTGTCTCTAGCTTTCAAGACTTCATTGAAGTCCCCATCCACAAACCAACTAACCTTAAAATTTTTGGAAATATCGATCAAGTTATCCCAGAGGGTCTTTCTGGCCTCTATATAATTACTAGCATAGATTGCAGAAAGTAACCGGGGGAGGGGGGGGTGATGGGAGTACCTTGACCATTGCATGGATACTTTGAGGTGTTACTGCTACTTCATCTACCTGAAGGGAGGACTCTTTCCACATGATGATTGTACCTCCTGAGTGGCCTACTGCCGAGAACTGAATATGCAAATCATATTGCAGTTTCTCTGTGAGGTTTTTGTGGTCTGCCATCTTGGTTTCCAACATCACTAGCATTGCAGGTTTGTGCATCTTCACTATTTCTGAGCAGTGTCTCCTGAACTCGGCACGGTTTGCCCCCTAACATTCCATATGATGAAATTCATTAGGGGGTGAGGGTTTGGTGGGAGGTTGCTCATCGATTCTTTGTCCCTTTACTGGGTTGGCATGGCATCCCTTCCCCTGGATGGAGATGGTTGGGTTCTCATCACCAGAGTTAGGGTCAGGAGTGGCTTTAGTACACCTTGGCTTTGATGGGAGGACAGACTCAGTCCACATCTTGCTAGATTATTCGGGCATAGTAGGATCAGAGTCTCGCTGTGGTCCACACAAAACTCCATTGATCGTACTGCCACTAGCCATAGAGAGTCTATCCTCGATGGGTTGTACGGTGACGACGTCTCCTTTTCCGTAGGTGTTTCGTTGTTTTTCAGTATATCTAAGGCTTTTGATATCTCTTTCGAGATATTCTCCAGTGGTGGTGATTGTTTCTCTTGCGTTGAAGATGAAGGATCTTGTTTTGGCCAATGTTGTAGAACTTTGAACTGCGGAGTCATAAAAGGGTCTGTTACTGCCAGTTCCGGGAATAAGGGAATGGTGTGGAAGATTTGTTGCATCATGTTGTGGGCTGAAGATGGGTCGTTGGTTTGCTGCAGAGGGTTGAGGTTGCTTTGTAGCACCATTGATTTCCATAGTTGAGCGCCAAACATTGCCAAACCCTTGTTTAGCGCTTCTGCAGTGACTTTGGCTATATTGGCCAAATTTTGGGTGATGGGGGAGATTGGTTGGTTTCCCAGCTGAAAATTGTAGCACAACGCCTAGCCATGGAGAGAAATCTCCATCCAGGACGTCGGCATGTGGTTCTGCGGTGGTGGGATGGAGGTCAGAATGACTGGGGGTTTGGGAGGGGATTCCATTTTTGGGTTTTTTCTGCTTAACCTTTATTGGACTACTATTAAATAGGGGGTTACTGGGGTAATCAAAGGTCTTGGATGATGATGGAGGTGGATCGACACCCATGATAGCTGCTTCACCTGTGTTTAATACACATGTTATGGGATTACGGGAAAATCCGGTTGAGTTGATGGCTATTTCAAATCAGTTGCAAATTTTGGATTTCTTAGATTTAGCTCTCGAGTTTCCATGGAAGGATTTTGCATAGAGTGTGTTTGTAGGGGAGATGTAGAACAGTAGGGATCATCATTTGGGTATACTAGAGTGTTAATGGGTTTAGGGATTGTGTGGGGATCCGCCTGGTGCACTGTCAGACTCCCTTCCGGGCCCTTTGGGCTAGTTGATTTTGGGTATCTAGGGGGGGTTGATTTTGCCTTTGGGGTGTAGGCCCCTTATCCGCAGTGGGTGTTGGTTCTCTACCTTTTGGGCCGTTTTTCTCTTTGTACTTGTATTGGGCATGTCCCTTATGGGTTGTCCATGTGTGGGTTGGTTCTTCGTCGGGGATAGGATGTCTTTTGTGCACTGGGCTGAGCTAGCGTTCTACATTGGGTTAGTTTTAGAAGTATAGCAGAAAGTTTAGGTTTCGAGAAACCTATCAAAGATAGTGTCGAATATTCGAACTTGGATGTCGTCCGGTTGGGCAGATGTTTTACCTTTCCTATTCAGATTTGCTGATTGGCGTTGTTGTGTGGGGGGTCATTGCTTGCGTCTTTGGGGAAAGGATGCAGTTTTCTATTCTTCGTCTTTGTCACTATTTGTTTTTGTATTGGAGCAGCCTGGGCTGTCCTGTGGTGGTGGTGATTGGGTGGATTTCTGCCTTTGTGAACACCCTTTCAGGATGTGACCTAGTCTTCCACATCCTGTACAAAGGACGTTCTCACCCTCATAGACAATCAGCTGCTTATGATCCCCAATAGTGACAGATGTTGCGACTGGTGATTCCAGTGGAACTTGGATGCAGATTCTGGCATATCCCCCCTTAGTGTTGTTGAGGTGCATGTATCGATTTTAAGGAGTTTCCCAAGCTTTCTGCCAACTTTTTCCAAGACTTCTTTGTCATATAATTCGGTGGGAAACTGACTGAGTCATACCCATATCGCAGTGAAGGATATGGTGGCTTCTTGTGGGACAAATTTTGGTTCCCACTGTCTGACAGAGAGGAAGCTCCCAGATATGAACCATGGACCTTGATGAATAGCCTTGACCAAATTTTCTTCCTTGCCAAATTTGACTATGAAGACATCCCATCCTAGGTCAATGAAGATTAACTGTTCGGATGGGTTCCATAGTTCAATTAGTTTAGATCGGAGGAGATAACGTGGCATACATCGGCCAAAGAATTTAATGATGACCGAGCGCCATGGATCATATAATCTATTTTTGTCCTCTTGCGAGAGCAGGATTGGGCCTAGATTTTCCTTGCCCTTTAGTTCAGTTTCTAGTTTTTCCAAATCAAATACAAAGTAGTCTACTTGTGAGATGTCCTGTTTGTCAAGGAGCATTTCTTTGTAGGAGTGTGTTTGGGAGGTATCATCGTCCATTTGGTTAGAGTCCGGTGGTTCCGGTGGTATGTTAGGTATTTTGGGTGTGTTGTCCATTAACAGAGTTGTTTCTGTAGGTGTAAAATTGATAAATGATATATGGACGTTCATCGAGTTGAGACAGGTGGGGTATGAGTTAGCAAATAGCTAGCACCAGTTACGAGCATATGACCGATGTGTAAATTCCAAAGACATTGGAATCGTAGACTAATTTGAAAGCAATATATCGGTTAAAGAATACATCATTCAAGGAGCAGTCGTTACAATGAATCTTTGCATTTATACTCAATCAGTATGCTAAGAAGAGCTTAATTTGGAGTTCTTGTCTCCCTAAATTTAGCTATAAATAGAGGAATTTGTACTCGTTATAGGCATGAAATACTGGTACGTAAAGGAGGATAAACTTATTCTTGTTTTCTATTAACATTTTTTTGCTCAATATTCTGTTCTTATTCTTGCTTCTAGTGAAGTTCTCAGTCAAGCTTGTATTTTCTTCAAATATTATCAATTAATTCATTTATGTTCTTTGTTACTTTATATTCTTGGATCAAATTAAGTCACGTGTCTATAAATCATGTTACAAATTCAACTTTACGGGTAAACAATTTGGCGCCCACCGTGGGGCACAGACAATTGTGGTATTACTTTAATACATTCATATTTTACTAATGTTTTTGACATTTTTCTTTAGTAAAACAAAATTAGATATGACACCTAATGATGTCCACAACTCGCTCATTGTTGTAACAAACAATGCCACTGAGCGTGAGGACAATTTCCGTGATGGAGATCAACATGATGTTTCGACTGGTGAAACTCGCAATGACGAAATTGAGGAATCTCCGGTCTGGGAAGAGGAAATACTCGGCATGTGAGGAGTCCAACACCTGATGATATAGATGATGAACCTGTTGTCGAAACGGTAAAAGTTTTGAGTGCACAACAAAGGAAAATCATGAATCATCTATCAAGACAAGACCAAATAATGATTGAGCTCCAACAAGTGTTATCGGTTTCCTCGTATGACTCCAATGGAGGAGTTCGAGCTCCTCCCAGTTTTCTTGAAAATCAGACAGCGCAAAGAGCCTATAACATTGCTTCACGGATGAGGTTGGATTAATTATAACCAAGCAATTGGTGCAGACAGTGGATGCGGGAACAATAACAACACATATGATCTCTTTAAAACCGACCTCGTGAGGTTCATGAGGGAAATTAATGATCAGATGGACCAAAGTGCTAAACGATTCATGCTAGGATGGATCAGATCTCAAGGGCACCTCAGGTATTGAAAATCCCGAATTCAAAGAAGTATACTCAGCTGCCGTTCAAACCAATTGCGGCGCCATAATTGATTCCAAAAAGATTCATGAAATGAAGGTTGTGTCATTAACTTGCCATCAATTGTTGAAGTTTCCTACATTGGATGGGATCAAACAGATTAGAGGTGATCAACCTGCTGCGAGAGAAATGAATGCAGTCACCTTATCCAGCAGCAAGGTAGAGGGAACTAGTAAATAGCAACTACATGAACCAATGTCTAGTTCCCTCCTGGTTGAAGGTGATGCAGAGAGAGATAGGCACCTGATTTTTATCAGGTGCCTAGATCCTTCCAGGTACCGGAATAAATGGATGAAACAAATTCAACCGCAAAGAAACTTCAAATTACTCTGTTCATACAATTCCCGGATAAAAGGTTCACTTAGGAACGAGATTGAGCCTCGAACTCAGGATTAAAATTATTGAATTTGTAAAAGATAAATTTGATTATTTTGCATGATCTCATTCAAATAAGACAGGTATTCTACTGGAAGTTATTGTCCACAAGGTGGATCCTTATTTCCCTCCGATAAAGCAGAGAAGCGGCTGATAGCCGAGATTAGAAATAGGTTTGTCAAAGATGAGGTAACCAGGTTGTTGTACATAGGTTCCATAAGAATGTAAGTTTCTGAGTGGTTAGAAAACATGGTAGTTGTACCTAAAAATAATAATGAGTTTAGAATGTATATAAACTATAAAGATCTAAATAAGGCTTGCCCTAAGGATTCTTTTCCATTGCCAAACATCAACTTAATGATTGATGCTACAATTGGCATGAGTTGATGAGTTTTTTTTATGCATACTCTGAGTACAATTAAATTAAGATGCACATGGAGGATCAAGAAAAAACCTCATTCATCACAAATTTTGGCACATATTTCTATAATATGATGTCTTTTGGGCTTAAAAATATAGGAGCCACTTATCAAAGGCTCGTTAATACGATGTTCGAGCATAAAATTAAAAAAACTATGAAAGTATATATTGATGATATATTGGTTAAGTCTCTCAGTGCATGAGATCATTTAACTCATCTTCAACAAATATTTGACATATTGAGGAAACACAACATGAACTTAATCTGAAGAAGTGCGCTTTTGGAGTTGGGTCCGGAAAGTTTCTTCACTTCTTGGATTTTAAAGAGGAGTTGAAAATTAAATCGTGACAAGATCAACACCATATAAAATATCCCATACCAACTAAAAAGTGTAAAGGAGGTGCAAAGGTTAACCGGTAGGTTGGAAGCCTTGAGCAGATTCATATCGAGGTCTTCGGAGAAATGCCATCGTTTCTTTTCACTATTGAAGAAGAAGAATGATTTCTTATAGATGCTGGAGTGCCAACAATTATTGAAAGACTTGAAGAGGTATTTGTCCTATCCTCTCGTAATGTCCAAACTGAAAGAGGGGGAAAACTGTTGATTTATTTAGCAGTGTCAGAAGTTGCGGTAAGTGTAGTTCTAGTTCGAGAGAAAGAAGGCACTCAATTTCCTATATATTATGTTAGTAAGATACTTTCAGGTGCGGAAAAACGTTATCTGCACCTGGAAAAGTTGGGTCAGGATCTCTTAGTTTCTTCACGAAAGCATAAACCCTACTTTCAATGCCACCCAATAGCTGTTGTGATGACCTTTCCTCTGAGGAACATCCTTCATAAACCTGAATTATCTAAAACTAGTGAATTTGAAATTGAGTATAAACCTCGGACTGCTATTAAGTCACAAGTTTTGGCCGACTTTGTGAATGGTTTTAGCTCGAGAATAATTCCTTTAGCTACTAAAGAAGTAGTTCTAGTATCAGAAACTGTCTCCAGTGTATGGACCTTATTTATGGATGGAGCCTCCAATGTAAAAAGTTCTGGTCTTGAGATAACATTAGGTACTCCTTCGGGAGAAACCTTGAGACATGCCGTTAGAACTGTTCTGTTAACTAACAATGAAGTCAAGTATGAAGCTTTGATTGTAGGACTTTGAATTGGCTCGGGGACTAGGTTTCGAGGTGATTGAAATAAAATGAAACTCTCAGCTGGTAGTGAATCATATATATGGAATCTTTGATACCAAAGAAGATCGCATGCAAAAATACTTGAGCAAAGTTTAAGTTTTACTTTCTCAATTGAGGGAGTGGTTGGTGATTCATATACCAAGAGAAGAAAATGTGGGCACAGACATGTTAGCCAATTTAGGTTCGTCCACTGAAATGAAATAAGTTAATTCTGGTGCAGCCGTTCAGCTTTGCATTCAGTCCTATACATGGATAGATATTGTGAAGTTAACCCGACCAACCTAATTTGGGATTAGAGAATAGAGTTTATATAATATTTAAGGCATGGAAAATTGTTTGAAGATTCTAAATCCTCTTAGGCATTATGCACAAAAGTTGCTCGATATTGTCTTGTTGATAGACAATTATACCGAAGGTCTTTCCAAGGACCGTTGGATCGATGTTTAGTAACACCATAGGATGATTATATGATGAGAGAAGTGCACGAAGGGGTTTGTGGAAATCACTTTGGTGCAGGCTCATTGGTGTTCAAATTGATAAGAGACGGTTACTATTGGCTCCATATGAAATAGAATGTTAAGGCGTTCCTTAAAAAATGTGATAAGTGCCAACATCAGTCCTCAATTTGTGCATCAACCGATGGAGCTTTTGCATTCAGTAGTGTCACCATGGCCATTCATGAAGTGGGGTATGGATATAGTCTGTCCTTTGCCTTAAGGACCCCGTATGGTAATTATTTTTTTGATTTTAACTGATTATTTTACTATGTGGGTTGAAGCATATGCTTTCAATAATGAATTATTTCATTTGGTATCATATCATTTGTCGGTTTGGAGTACAAAAAAAAAATTACTTGTGACAATGTGCCACAATATATAAGTTCAAAAGTTACAAAATTTCTTGAAGGTTTGAAGATCAAATGGATCACATCCTCCCTGTATCACCCAAGCGCTAACAGTCAAGCGGAGTCAACCAACAAGGTAATAATTCAAAACCTCAAATAGAAATTAGAGGATACTAAAGACAGATGTCCAGAAGACTTGTCGGGAGTATTGTGAGCGTAGCGAATAACAAAAAAGTCCAGCACAGAAGAAACACCTTTTTCTCTTTTGTACGGTGCATAAGCTTTGGTTCTGGAGGATATTGGGGAACCGACCATAAGGTATTCTCGAGAAAACGAGCAAACGAATGATGAAGCAATGTTGATTAAGTTGGACTTGCTTGAGAAGCATAAAAAATTAGCTTATATAAGGATGGTGGCACAAAAGCAAAGGACGGAACATTATTATAATCACAGAGGAATTTTTTGTTATTTAAAAGTCGGATATTTGGTTTTGTGGAATACTGGAAAGCTGGGATCAACCTGGAAGGACCTTACTGGATTTCAATTATAACCGGTAAATGGTCATATCAACTAAAGAATCAAGATGGAGTAATATTACCAAGCAATTGGAACGTGACTTACCTTAAAAGGTATTATTTTTGAAGATCCTTGATGATACTAAAAGTATGTGCTGCACTCTTTTTTCATTCGTCCAGTTTTTTACCCAATTGGATTTATCAAGTAATGATTATAATGAGGCAACACCTTAAAGCATACTCCGAAGAAGGATCGTTGACAATAAAAAGAACTCCAGTGTTCGAATTCTCGTACTTTGCATCCGAACACGGGGAGGGCGGGGGGAGGGGGGGAGAATTATTGTATATCAGAGCACTAAAAGTGTCAATGATATTGGGGACTGTTAGAACCAAAAGTTTTATCTTGAACTTAAAAGTTAAAAGTTTAGCTATTTTGAAAGACCTTGAGTTAGGACTGGGGATTGGATGATCGGCCTTGTAGAAATAAGAAGTGTAATACTTAGACACATGTATTGACATATTTATTTACTTAAGCGAATGTAAAAAAAATTTCTCATGTAAATGTACTTTTGGAAATGGAAGTAAAAAATTTAAGTCCTTTTGTTTTTATCTTATTTCTTGTCAAAATGATATGATGGGTTTTTTCATTTGAATATTACTTAAACTTCAAATGCTAGTGTCGGAATGAACAGGAGACGTCCTCTTCAAGAGTACCGTAAATATAAGGGTCCTCTCTTATGAATCCCTTATAATTAAAGGGTAAAAATCGGAAGCATGAATGCTCGGTATTAAAGTCATGATGTAAAAATTTCTGAACTTTATCACAAGGAAAAATAAAAATATGTCCTTTGCATAGAAGTTAAGTAAAAGATGTCTTTTATTTCAAAAAGTGCAGAACTCAATAAAGGTTTCAACATAATTACAAAAGAAAAAAAATATTTACATTAATTTGTTTTATCTACAGAGTTATAAGGACGAGAATTCGCTGATGTATCTTTTGAGTGAAGGTTGCTCATCGTCCGATTAAGCACCTTTATCCTTGTCTTTATCTTTTTCTTCCTCAGCTTCCTCCTTGGTTTTCGAGGAATTGAAACAAGTGCTCGAGGAACTTGAAGTTGTGGGCCGGGCAGGATGTTCTTGAAGGCGGTTGTCTCCAAATCGAGATCTTCAGCAATACATTCGTCTATGTTTGAAATGCCTTCTTTGGCATCCACCAAAGTCTTCCTCCTCATGTGATAAAATGTATGAGTTTTCTCAACCAGGAAATAATCCTCCTGATCTTAGAGTTTGGTTCAAAGTTTTCGGACTTTAGATTGCAACTGATCATTTTCAACCCTCCAGATATCCTAGGTCCGACAAAGGTCAGTATTTGTCTTCGCATGTTCGCGGTTTTGCTCCATGACCCTTTTGAGCCTTTCCTCCATTCTTGTCCTCTTCTCCTATCATGACCCAAATTTTACTATAGGTCGTGATGGCATCCAACATCGCAGTTAGGCAAGCCAATGGTGTCACAAGTACATGAGCATCTATTAGAGAGTACAATACAAATACAACCTCTATCTGAAATATAAAAGTAGACAAGATAACAAAAATGAATATGATGGAGTTTCTGTGTGCCTATGCGCCAAGATGACCACCAAATGAACCTGTCTCACTTGACCAATTAGTGCAGAAGTGTAGCATGAGTACGTATATCAACGCGTACCCAATATGTATCTAGCCTAAACCCGAAGAAGTAGTGATACAGGATCGACATCGACACTTACTAGTGGTCCAATAAATCAAATATATTAAAAGTAGACAGGCACGAAGCATGGAAAGTAAACAGTGAGATCCAATATATGTACATAACACGATCCTAAACAGAAGAAATAATACGAAGTCCTCAATAACGGGATGATACGTCGACTGGAATACATAATGGTCAATACCAAATAAATAATGTAACGATTGTTATGACCATTTGTATTCCGTTTAGGTTTTTGAGATCATGAATAGCTTCATATGATGTATGATGACTTGTGTGAATCATTGGTTTTGGTTTTCAGGTGATTCGAGATTGATTTGGACGAATGATTCTCAACTAGGAAGCTTTAAGTTGGAAGATTTGACCAAGTTTGACTTTTATGTATTTGACCCCGGATCAGATTTTTTATTATTTCGTTAGGTCCAGATAGTGATTTGGACTTGGGAATATGCCTGAATTTGCATTTGGATGTTTCATGAAGGTTTTGGCTATAAGTGGCGAAAGTTGACAATTTCAAGGATTGGAATGTTCACAAGTTTAATCGGGAGTTGACTTTGATGATCGTGTTCGGATTATTATTCTGAGAGTCGGAATAGGTTCTTTATGTCATTTTAAACTTGTGTGCAAAATTTGAGGTCATTCTGAGTTGATTTGGTATGGTTCGGCATGAGTTTTGGAAGTTGAAAGTTCAAAAGTTTATTAAGTTCAATTTAAGGTGTGATTTTTGGTTCGGATGTTGTTATGTGTGATTTGAGGCCTCGAGTAGGTTCATATTGTATTTTGGGACTTTTTGGTATTTTCGATGGCGGTCCCGAAGGGCTCGGGTGAGTTACAGACCATTTTGGGCCGTGTTGGTATTACTGGTTTTCTGCTGTTACCTGTTGCCTCTAGTGTTCTTCGGATCGTGAAGGTCCAGCACGGTCCGAAGTGTGTTTTTGGTCTGCTGTGCATTTGTTCATCGTGGACGCGATATGTGGCTTGCGTTCGCGAAAGGTTAAACTGATTGTTATACGCGTTTGTGATGCAGTCTCGCATTCACATTGAGGAGCTGGGAGCTGGAGGAAATGTCTTCGTCCGCGTTCGTGAAGGTCTTGTTCAACTGCACCGCATTCGCAAGGTCTGGCACGCGAACACGATTGGTTATTCTGTGAGCTATGAGATTTGTGCTTCACGAACGCGAGGCTTCTTCCGCATTCGCAAAAGGTACCCCTCGGCAGTGCATATAAGTACTCTATTTTGGACCTTTAAGTTATTTTATCACATTTTGAGTTGGGGAGCTCGCATTTGGACGATTTTGGAGAGGATTTTCACCTCATGGATTGGGGTAAGTATTTTCTACTCATATTTGATTATATTACGAGATTCCATCTTCGATATTGGCATTTGATTGATGATTTCAAAAAAGAAATTGATGGTTTTTGTCTAAACTTTCTTAAAGTGATTTTTTGAGCTTTGAACATTGTCGCACCCCCTCTTTCCTCGCGGAGATCGGGTTTATGACATTCGGTTGGGATAACTCTTTCCTTTTGGGAAAGGGGTTTGCGTTTTTGAGAGTTGCCACCTAACGATTTTTAAAGGTGCATTAGGACACCAAATGTGGTTCATTTACAACTACGTTGATAACCAGAGATAGGGTAAGGTCTTGAAATTATCCTAAGGGGAAGGTGTAAGGAACCCCTAATCCACAAGTGTGGTTCCCGGCCAAATAGCTTTTGTGAATTTGTACAACTTAGAAAACAAACGAAGGCTCAAATAAGAGGGGATTTAAGTCTTAAGCATGCAGATGTTTTAAAAAAAAGTAAAGAAGGTTAGATTTTGAAAAGATTACAATCTAAGCATGTAAAGGGTATCCTAGGTTTATAATAATATGGATCACATCAGTACAATACCCGGTAATCACTCCTCAAAGAGGGGCTACACGTGGTATTAGCGCACCGGTCATCATATCCATATTCTACCCTTTCCCACCCCGTGAAGGTAATTAAAGCATGTGTTGGCCACGAACTCTATTGCGTGTTGTTACCTACCCCTTCCTATCAGTCCCGGAGGAGGTTATGACTACTATCCTAAGAGGGAGGTACTAAGCAAACCCTCAGGTTTAAAAGGTAAAGCTCTAGGGCGACAGACGAAAGCATATAGGACTGCAGTTAATGGGAACATAGAAAAATCAAGTAAAGGCTCAAGTTTACTTCCACAATTAATACAGTTAGACATCATAACTCAAACACAGTTAAGGGCAGTATTTAAATTCAGAATCCTAAACATGGTACCTAAGTGAGTTCAGAATATAGATAGATATGCATGCCGATTTTTATTACTTAAAAAGGGATCCTAATCAATTTACCTACTGATTTGAATCCTTTTAAGCATTGAGCAACATATACAGGAAGACAGATTCTCAGTCTTAGACGAATTAATCACCTAAGGCTTGTCTAGGTGTGAGATAGTATGTACCAATTACCAGCGTCAATTAGAGGAGAGTTGTTCAACATTGTATTACCTAGAACATGTTGTCCTACGTGTTCAAAATACAGACTTGTTATCAATTGATTACGAGAATTGAATGCAATTGTTTTTATCAGTAATTAGGCTAGGTGTGCCTAAACGAATGAGATGCAATCCTAAGGACATGATATCTAATGCACGAAGATGCAGAATGGTGCAGGATCCAAAGCCTGAACAAGGTCTCTAAATGCACAAAACATTGCAGTGTTTTGACACGCCTTCAGAATATGCAAAAGTGACAGGTTTATTAATTGTTTACCTAGAACATGCTTTCTATGTGTAACATGGTAAGAGTGATGGTACATTTTGTTAACACTCTTGTTTTAAGGCAAGATTCAAATTACGTTTGCATAGATAGAATCACATGATAGCAGTTTTTCCATTGTTATTACTAAACAGGATTTTCCTAAGTGATATAACAATATTGCAGTAAAGTGCTGAAACAATGTTTATAAAAATCCTAAAGAGCATGATTTCTAATGCATGATATGCTTTGTACATGTTAACCCGAAACATGACTTTTCTATTGCGCACATAGGAAATGTAAACCTAAGATCATGGTTTCTACCCTTTTAGATCTATAACATGCATAGTTACCCTTTCCCTTTTTACTATCCATTCCCCAAGAGTTGTTTACAAATTATTACAGGACAACGAATGAATTATAGAAATAGAAAAATTAAGAAGCTACTCTATAGGGAGCCTTCAATTAGGCCCAGATTTCCAAAAAAAAAAAAAAGCCTCCAATGGCCTCATATGCCTCGGTTCCATAGAAAAATCAGAGTCTAGGTGCATCAAAGTTCCCTAAGGATCTCAAGGATCTCGGGCAGTTCTTACACCTAGACTTAGTAACCAAGAATTAAACAGGTGCAATGTGGAAGTGCCAACCTCAGTGTGTCAGGGTTCAGAGGGAGCTTGAGGGTCCCAAAGCAGTGCTCACACTGAGGGGGTGTAATGACCCGACCAGTCGTTTTGCATTATCGAACCCCGTTCCCCAAAAATGAAACTTCCCATAGCGGCTTATTATGACTTATGACTTGTGGGGACTGGTAGTTCGGGATTCGGAAGTGTTTAGAGTGCTATAGGAACACTTGGTTCCTTAAGGTTGGCCTTTAAGGCCAAGTTTAACTTCGATCAACATCTTTAGTGAACAACCTTGGAATTGAGTTTCAATGGTTCCGGTAGCTTTGTATGATTATTTCTGACTTGGGCGTATGTTCGGAATGGGTTTTGAATGACCCGGGAGCGTTTCGGCGCCCAATATTGAAATAAGAGGTCCTTAGGTTCCTATTGTGGTTTGGGATGTGTTTTTGAGTTATCGAGATCCGAACAGAATTCCGAGACCAGGAATAGTTCCGTTATGTCATTTATGACCTGCCTACAAAATTTGGTGTCATTCCGATTAGTATAGGTCGGTTCGGCGCGTGGTTAGAGAAGTTAAGAAAACTTAAAGTTCCTAAGTTTGCTTCTAGGGGTTTTGAGGTGTGATTTTGAGTTTCAGCGTTGTTTTGGGTGTTATGAAGGCTCGAGCGAGTCCGTATGATGATTTGCGACTTGTTGGTATATTCATACGGGGGCTCGAGTGGGCCTAGGTGCCTCCCGGACACCACACGAGGCCAAAACAAGCTGGAATAGCTGATGGTGCACCTGTTCTGGTGTGACCGCAGGTGCGGTTGCCCAGTCGCAGGTGCGGTTGCCCAGTCGCAGGTGCGGGACCGCTCCTGTGGTCCTAGCCTCGCAGGTGCGAACCCTAGGGGGCAGCCCATTTCTCGCAGGTGCAAACAAAGTTCCACAGGAGCGGAGCCGCGGGTGCGGTCTCCTCTCCGCAGGTGCGGGCCCAGGCTTCCTCGTCCATTTTCGCAGGTGCGGTCCTCGAGACGCAGGTGCGGAACTACTGTCAGGCAGTGTGTTTTTTAAATACAGGATTCTTCATTTTTTCTTCATTTCTTCCTCCATTAGAACACTTTGAGAGATTGGGAAAGGGGCTCAACGACCCAACCACTGAAAGGTAAGTAAATTCTGTCCTAAAATTGGTTAATGCATGCATTTTTAGTAGGATTTAACTTCTTAATTAGTGATAATTTAGGAATTTGGGTAGTAACCTAGGGCCTTCGAGAATTTAGAAAATTTCCCGTGAATTGGCTATGAAATCATACAAAAATCGTATAGTAATGATCCGTAGGCTATGGGTGAGTGTTTCCTTCGAGAATTTTTGGAATCCGAGCATGCGGGCAAGGGGTTGGATTTCTTCAAGAATGATGAATTTGACTTAGTAGTAGGAGGATTTCCATACTTTGAGCATAAATTAATGAATTTGTATAACATTTGGCTAGTTTCGAGTCCTCGGGTGTAGAGTTCGAAGTTTCGGGCGCGTTCTTGGTCCGGGAAGTAGATTTGACACGAGGTGAGTCTCCTTTCTAACCTTGTAAGAGGGAACTGTCCCCCTAGGTGCTTTAAATGACTATGTGCTAATGTTTGTGGAGGTTGCGTACGCGCAAAGTGATGAGAGTCTGTGCGTAGCGACTATTATTGTTATTTAGGCCTACACCATGCCTTATGTTTTCCTTGAAATGAACTATATGCTAATGAATTAATGTTACTTGCAGCTTGTTTCCCTGAGATCATGGAATTTAAGAGAATTTTAAGGAATTGATCACGTAGAGTAATTTATAAAGAATAAATATGTGGATTGTGTGTGCATGTGACCGCTTCACATATTACATTCCGCGAGCGCAGTGTTATTTACCCCACTCTCATGGGAGCGGGTCGTACGCCACGGCGAGATTGAAAGATATGTATTATGGTTCGGGTCGTTCTACCCTCGGCAATGCACAGATATGATCATTATGTTTGCTCAGGCTTGTTGTCCTTATCCTGCATGCGCATGTTAAATTGTTAAGAATTCTTTTTATGGATTTGAGTTGTCAGAGATATATTTTTAAAGGAAAGAAAGGAATAATGAAGTAGAAATTGTATATTTACTTCCAGTATTTACTTGAATTACAGTTATTTAAATGTTTGCTGCCTTTATCATCCTTGTATGTATGTTACTGATATTATATCTTGCTAATCATTTGGTTGGACCTTAGTGAGTGTCAAGTCGACCTCTCGCCACTACTTCTTCGAGGTTAGGCAGGATATTCACTGGGTACATATTTGTTTATGTACTCCTGCTACGCTTCTATACTTAATTGTATAGGTTCTGAGGCTGGTGCATCCTGTTATCAGACCGGAGCTCGATTCTGATCATAGTTGGACCTGACTTCACGGTGAGCTGCTTCTCCTGAAGATCCTCGGCAGCACCATGGAGTTTTCTTTTGCTTATTTCCCGTCTATTCCTTTCAGACAGTGGGACTGTATATTATATCTTTTGTATATTCTGTTAGTATGCCCATAGGACTTGTGACACTAGTTCCTCGCAGACACGTAGTGGTTATTTTGGTTTGTGGGTCTGTATATATATATATTGGCTCACTCCTCTTTACGACTGTTTTTGGTTAAAAATGGCTTACTATCTTTTCAATTAATGTTTTGAATTTTAAAACTTGGCACGTGTTGGGATGTTAAACTAAGTATGGGAGAAATCCTTAGTAATTTAAGTGTGGGCTTGCCTAACCCCCGTGTTGGGTGCCATCACGACCTGGGTTTGTATTTTGGGTCGTGACATGGGGGGAAGAACTTAAAGGTCTAGGAGTAGAGTGAGAGTCCTTGACATAGTTTTGAAAAGCTTTGAGTAAATAATTTACACAAGAAAGACTGGTTTTTACAAAAAAAAGTGTTTTGCAAAAAGGATTTTTATTCAGTAAACAGTTTGAGAAAAGAGTAATGCAGTCAGAATAAACACATCCACATCTTAGGATCAGAGCAGCGTACTAAGACAAGTTCAGCAACCACAAAAAGGGTAGTGAGGGATTGGGGACATACAAGGCACAGAGTAGTGAACATGTAACAGGAAGAAGTAGACATAGATGCAGAATCAGAAGTTCCTAAGGGGGTTCATGGAATTAGGATACATCATAGTATGGGTTTAGACTAGACATAACAGTATCAAACAACTTAAAGTAATACCAATAGAGGCATGCCCTAACCAAAGCTAGAGTACAGACATAGGGATAATGAGAGTCAACTAGAAACAAGTTTCAAATACATAAAGACATGTTGATTATGAAAGTAAAGCATAACTTAACATGCTAGATGAAGCCCCAGATTACCAAAGAGCTCGACCTATCCTTTAGCGTTCTCAGGCTGAGCAAACATGTCGGGGATGTAATTTATTTGCTTTGGGTGGTGGAAAGCGATGCGGTCATCCCAGACTCTTCGATGAACTTCTTGTCAGTACTCGCCCTTTTGGATATATTCCATGAGCCAAAGCTGAAGTAGTAGATTGCAGCCTTTGAAATGTCTTGCCCCTCATTGACACTTTTCCAAGGCTCGATATATGTCTGCAACGATCATGGGCACAATACTGAAGTCTTGCCTATTAGTTCCTTCCATTAGTGTCTTGGTTACCATGGCCAATCTGGTGTGGATTCTCTCCTTTTTTATGGGAAACACGATCAGACCCAAGAACCAAAACATAAAGACGAATACCCTACGATGGATGTGTCCCAAGGATGTGATGGGAAACTCGTCGTGGTAGGTACGGTATCATTTGATGTGACCGTACCTCTCGTACAAGTAGTCAAAAGGGATGTATGACTTCTTTAAGCATACCAGTTCTGCATTCTTCTTCAAACCCATCATTTTGAGTAAACCTTTGCCTGTGCGGTTTTCAGGCATTAGCAACCCCGGGGTTTCCCATACTAGGCCAGCCAGTCCTCTTATTTCCTCCAGCAAAGGTGTAATTTCAATGTCCCCAAAGCGGAACACGGACCTTTCACAATCCCAGAAAAGGGTAGCAACCTCTATTATCATGTTGTTAGGCTGGATTTCTAGGAGAGATGGTAGATTGCCCAAGTATTTCCTGACGAGAGTTTTGTCACTAGAATGTAAATCTTCCCACCAACTTAGCAATCTTGGAGGGATATTGGAGACCATGCCGAATCTGGGGACTTCATGCCTAATTTTTTTGCAAGGCAAACAAGGTTAGACTCTTACCCCCACCAGACTCGACTATTTAACACCAACAATTAGCATAAAGCATTTAGTTCTCCAAATAAATGCACAGAACATGATAATGTCCATTTGGGTTTAGGGAAACCTGGTGGACTTTTGGATAAGGCAAATCTTAAAAGTTACCGTGCGGACCATACTTTAGCCTGTCTAGGTTTGACCATGATGCATGAAACAACATAACGGAGTAAGGTTTCTATGGGATTTTAGACTGGTACCCTCGAGCGGACAACTCAAGGGGGAAAGACACAGAACCATCGACTGCACCGATGATCGACTAGTTTTACCGAAAATAAGTCGTTCCGAATTTAGGGGGTAATAATATAGGAATAGCACAACCACTCATCAAGCGTTGCTAAAGTATTTTGTTTGGCACGAGTGGAGTATGAATGTTGAGCATGATTATGCAATAAATAAGCATTAAAAACACGTTGTCATGTATTTACACGTTATGAAAGCAGTAAATACAACAATTTATAATTTAAAATCGATTACAAATGAAGGAAACAGAAAGAGCATGTCAGTTACTTTTGAAGAACAAATAATTGCTTAAAGAAATAGACAAGTAATTGCACAAAAAAGAAGAAAGGGAAAGGGAAAGGGAAAGGTTACAAGTATTAACAAGGTAAAGACAAGTTCACAACTCTTTCCTTTTGGGAATGGGGTTTGCGTCTTTTAGAGTCGCCACCTAACGATTTTTAAAGGTGCGTTAGGACACAAAATGGGGTTCATTTACAACTACGTTGTTAACCAGATATAGGGTAAGGGCTTAAAATTATCCTAAGGGGAAGATGTTAGGCACCCCTCAGGATCCACAAGAGTGGTTCCCGGCCAAACAACTTTTGTGAATTTGTATAGTTTAGCAAACAAACGAATAAGGCTCAAATAAGATGGGATTTAAGTCTTAAGCATGCAGATATTTTAAAAAAAAGTAAAGAAGGTTAGATTTTGAAAAGATTACAATCTAAGCATGTAAAGGGTATCCTAGGTTTATAATAATATGGATCACATCAGTACAATACCCGGTAATCACTCCTTAAATAGGGGCTACACGTGGTATTAGCGCACCGGTCATCATATCCATATTCTACCCTTTCCCACCCCGTGAAGGTAATTAATGCGTGTGTTGGTCACGAACTCTATTGCGTGTTGTTACCCGCCCCTTCCTATCAGTCTCGGAGGAGGTTAGGACTACTATCCTAAGAGGGAGGTACTAAGAAAACCCTCAGGTTTAAAAGGTAAAGCTCTAGGGAGACAGACGAAAGCATATAGGACTGCAGTTAATGCGAACATAGAAAAATCAAGTAAAGGCTCAAGTTTACCTCCACAAGTAATACAATTAGACAGCACGACTCAAACACAATTAAGGGCAGTATTTAATTTCAGAATACTAAAACATGGTATCTAAGTGAGTTCAGAATATAGACAGATATGCAGGCCAATTTTTATTACTTAGAAAGGGATCCTAATCAATTTACCTACTGATTTGAATCCTTTTAAGCATTGAGCAACATATACAGGAAGGCAGATTCTCAGTCTTAGATGAATTAATCACTTAAGGCTTGTCTAGGTGTGAGATAATATGTACCAATTACCAGCGTCACTTAGAGGAGAGTTGTTCAACATTGTATTACCTAGAACATGTTGTACTACATGTTCAGAATACAGACTTGTTATCAGTTGATTAGAGAATTGAATGCAATTGTTTTTATTAGTTAATTAGTCTAGGTGTGCCTAAACGAAAGAGATGCAATCCTAAGGACATGATATCTAATGCACGAAGATGCAGAATGGTGCAGGATCAAAAGCTTGAACAAGGTCTCTAAATGCACAAAACATTGCAGTGTTTTGACATGCCTTCAGGATATGCAAAAGTGACAGGTTTATTAATTGTTTACCTAGAACATGATTTCTATGTGTAACATGGTAAGCCTGATGGCACATTTTGTTAGCACTCTTGTTTTAAGGCAAGATTCAGATTACGTTTGTATAGATAGAATCACACGATAGTAGTTTTTCCATTGTTATTACTGAACAGGGTTTTCCTAAGTGATATAACAGTATTGCAGTAAAATACTGAAACAATGTTTATAAAAATCCTAAAGAGCATGATTTCTAATGCATGATATGCTTTGTACATGTTAACCCGGAACATGAATTTTCTATTGCGAACATAGAAAATGTAAACCTAAGAGCATGGTTTCTACCCTTTTAGATCTATATCATGCATAGTTACCCTTTAATTTTTTACTATCCATTCCCCAAGAGTTGTTTACATATTATTACAGGCCAACGAATGAATTATAGAAATAGAAAAATCAAGAAGCTACTCTATAGGGCGCCTTCAATTAGGCCCAGGTTTCCCAAAAAAAAAAAAGCCTCCAATGGCCTCATATGCCTCAGTTCCATAGACAAATCAGAGTCTAGGTGCATCAAAGTTCCCTAAGGATCTCAAGGATCCCGGGAAGTGCTTACACCTAGACTTAGTAACCAAGAATTGAACAGGTGCAGTGTGGAAGTGCCAGCCTCAGTGTGTCAGAGTTCAGAGGGAGCTCGAGGGTCCCAAAGCAGTGGTCACACTGAGGGGGCAGAACTTAAAGGTCTAGGAGTAGAGTGAGAGTGCTTGACATAGTTTTGAAAATCTTTGAGTAAATAATTTAAACAAGAAAGACTGGTTTTTACAAAAAAAAGTGTTTTGCAAAAAGGATTTTTATTCAGTAAATAGTTTGAGAAAAGAGTAATGCAGTCAGAATAAACACATCCACATCTTAGGATCAGAGCAGCATACTAAGACAAGTTCAACAACCACAAACAGCGTAGTGAGGGATTAGGGACATACAAGGCACATAGTATTGAACATGTAACAGGCAGAAGTAGACATGGATGCAGAATCAGAAGTTCCTAAGGGGGTTCATGGAATTGGGATACATCATAGTATGGGTTTAGACTAGACATAACAGTATCAAACAACTTAAAGTAATACCAATAGAGGCATGCCCTAACCAAAGCTAGTGTACAGACATAGGGATAATGAGAGTCACATAGAAACAGGTTTCAAATACATAAAGACATGCTGATTATGAAAGTAAAGCATAACTTAACATGCTAGATGAAGCCCCAGATTTTAATTACATGTCCAACAACAAAACAGTATATAGAAGCATATAAGAAACATAATGAATTGAAGCAGCAAAATAAACATGTTGGTTTGGGAACTGGGATTAAAATCAGAACATACCAGTGAAGTGAAGAAGACAGTAAACACAAAGTAGGATAGGAGCACAATAGTTAGCCTTGGCTTGCAGCCGGCTAACTTAGAACAGTGACAAGTAGCACAGAGAAGAGAGAAGAGAGCATAAAGTTTTAGTTGTGAGAGAGAGTTATTGAACCAGTGAGTTCGTCTGTTATGCTAATGAAAGACCAAAGTATTTATAGTTTGAAAACAGGTAGTCAAATAAGGTAAACTAACATTTCAGCAGTAATTATGGGGACTCAGAATCAATCAACATATAATCAAGGCAAGTACTCCCTTCAATTAAGGAGTCAATGTCCAAACGGTAATAAACAGTAACAAAAAATAAGGAAAGAAATCATTGAAAAGCTGACTTTAACATATAAGTAGTAGTAAAAGTATAGAGCATGTGATTAGAGCTAGATTCAGAATATCCTAATTAAGGAAAGTCAATTTGACAGCATGTTCATTCGCGAAAATAAGGCAAGACATGATTCAAATCCTAAAAAATCAGTCAGGAAACCCTCAAATTACAGGAAACCAGTATTACTCAAAGGAAAATATCACATATTTAAGGAGATGCTCAAAATCGAATCATGAAAAAGAGGAGAATGTTTTCTCTCGGCGCACGTTAAGCAGTTCTAGCTAACGTGCACTGGCAGTATGATAACTCCGACCACCGCTAATACGGAGCACTGTCACACCAGGACCTACTGGATTAGTACATTCAAAGCCTCTAACATTTGGAAGCTTCCTTCCAATTCATTTTCAAACGATAAATGAAGACCCAACTGAGGAAGAAGTAGGACAGTTGCAGCAAGTTCTAGCTGGTAAATGAGCTATTAGAAGAAAAGGAGAAGAGAGTCCTCGTCGCCTTCAGTTTTCTGAATTAGCAGACTCAACTGGACAGGAAATTCACAAGTCAGCTAAAGATCAGATCTCAGAAATGAAGAAGGAACCAATGGAATAGGAACTTGTGGGTGATAACAGGTACAAACGAAATCGCAGTTCTCAAATGGAGAAAACCCTTACATATGTTCCACCAGATATACAAGGAGAATCGATTGTTGTTACAATTGTAGAGGATGATATAAGGGAACAATAGAATTATTGGAACAATTCATTGATAGGATATGTCTTAGGAGAGAATCCGTATTTCAAATCTATGGAACATTATATTGATAATGTGTGGGATTTTGTTAATAAACCATAAATCCTATACCATGATGATGGATATTACATCTTTAGGTTTGATACAATGGATGACAGAGATAAAGTCATGCAACTAGGTCCATATACCTTTCATAATAAACCTTTTATTCTGAAGAATTGGACAATAGACTTTGTTTTTGATCCAGAATGCCTAAATGTGATTCCACTCTGGGTTAGATTTCCGAATCTACCAGTAGGATATTGGTTTGTTCAGGTATTGAGAAAATTGGCAAGTGTCGTAGGGAACCTATATATACTGATCAATATACTGCTGAAATAGAGAGGATTTCATATGCTAGAGTGCTGGTTGAGACAAACATAACTCAGCCCTTGCCAAAGGAAGTAGAAATACATACTCCAGGAGGAGTAATGCATCAGACTATAGAATATGACTGGCAACCAAAGTTTTGTATGGACTGCTCCAAGGTTGAACACACTACAGAGGAGTGCAGACAAAGCAAAGAACCTGAGGCTAATGGGTTTATGGAACAAAACGGAAGAAAAAGGAGAGCAAAGAAAAGGAAGAAGGTAGAAGCAAAATGGGTAGAAAAAGGTCCTATTGCAGAAGGAGAAAAAGCTACTGTTATTGATACTGTACCAGAAGTTGCAGAGGACAAAGAGCTGAGTAGAAGTGAATTTCCAACATTGGATGAAGCAACCCGGAGAAGTAGAAGATTGGAAAGAAGAGTAATGAAGGATATTGTGGTGGAACAAGCTGGTTCAACTAGTCAAGTATGCTCAACTAGTCAATTTGGAACTACAAATAGGTTTGATGTGCTGGTAATGGGAGAACTGGAAAATGATACTGGGAAGGGTGGTTTAGGCCATCCTCAAACAAAATGATAGTAAGCACTTAGAACATAAGAGGGCTGAATAAGGCCTTTAAACAGAAGGTGTTGATGCTCTTTCTAAGGAAGTATAAGGTGGAGATAATGGGGATAGTAGAAACAAGGGTCAAGGAGAACAAGTCAAGAAGAATAATCCAAAAGGTTTTTAAGGACTGGAAAGTACAATGCAATTACACTTGTGCATATAATGGTAGAGTTTGGCTAGCCTGGAAAGCTTATGTACAGGCTCAAATTATCACTATTGATGCACAATTTATACATTGTAGTGTAAGAGATCAAGCTAATCAGAAGGATTGGTTCTTAACTATAGTGTATGCATACAATGATATGAGATCAAGAAGGCAGCTATGGAAAAAGTTGACAACCATAGGAACCAGTATAAATTTTGAATGGCTGATTAGTGGAGATTTTAATAACTGTTTGCAATTGGATGATAGAATTGGGGTTCCTATAACTATGGCAGAAGTGCAATACTTCAAGGAGTTCCTGGACAATATGCAATTAACCCCCTTGAAAAGTACAGGATGGTACTATACTTGGTGCAATAAGAGACATGAAAATGCAAGGGTATATAGCAAGATAGACTTGGCATTTGGGAATTTTAGATGGATGATGAAAAATGGACATGTAGAGGCAGAATATCTGAACCCTGGAGTATCAGATCATACTCCTATTCTGATGAACTATAATATGGATGTGAGGCAGAAATGCTTGCATCCAAAACCTTTTAGATTGTATCAAATTGTCATGTAGCATCCTGAATTTGGGAAAATTGTGGAAGAAATATGGAAACAGAATGAGAGGATGATATGTGGAAATAGTACATGGTGCAAGCTAATAGGCTCAAGGAGGCTCTGAAGAACTTGAACATGTACATGGAAGCTTATCAGCAGCACTTAGGGCAGGCAAAGCAAAAACTGGAAGTGATACAGCATCAATTGTCCATGCAACCACTAAGACAAGAGTTGATTGAGCAAGAAAAGGAAATACTGACTGAAGTAGAAAAATGGAGCAGTACTGAAGAACAGGTGCAAAGGCAGAAATCAAGAGCAATATGGATCAAACATGGAGATGCAAACACCAAATACTTCCATGCCCAATGGAAGCTAAGAACCAACAGTAACAATATTGTTTCTATTCATGATATTGTACGTGTAAAAATAACTGATCCAAAGGATATAGAGAAACAATTTTTGGAGTTTTTTCAAAAGCTGATGGGAGAGGCAGATACAAAGCATCCTTGTCCAGATGCAGAGGTAATAAAGAAAGGATCATGCCTTATAAGAATGCAACAATTGGAGCTTATAAAAGAAGTCAGTACAGAGGTGATAATGGAAGCTGTAAAGAGTATGCCAGCAGAAAAAGCCCCTGGAGTTGATGGTTATCCTATAGAATTTTTCACACAGCAATGGGAGGTGATAAAGCATGATGTAATAGTTGATGTGCAGGAATTTTTTGCTACAGGAAGACTGCCAAGAACCATCAACACCACAGCCATCACATTGATTCCTAAAGTACCTAATCCTACACAGATGAAGGACTTTAGACCTATAGCTTGTTGATCAACTATGTACAAGATCATTACTAAAATCATAACTGGTAGATTGAAAACAGTTATGAATCATATAATTGGAGATTCTCAGTCAGCTTTTATCGAAGGCAGGAATATAATAGATAATATACTATTTACACATGAACTGTTCAAGGGGTATACTAGAAAAGGAATGACCGCAAGATGCATTTTACAGGTGGATTTCCTATTACCAAAGAAGATATCTAAGATGATTGAGACAATATGTAGAACTTACTTGTGGACTGGACAAGCTGAAATATCAAGAAGGGCATTGGTAGCATGGGACAGAGTATGTTTGCCACAAGCACTTGGTGGTCTGAATGTGATAAACTTATGAAAATGGAACAAAGTTGCAGTAACAAAGCATCTGTGGGCAATTGCAATGAAAAAAGACTGCTTGTGGATAAGGTGGGTCCATGCCTACTACATAAAGAACAAGAGTATAGATGTTATGAAGATACCTAAGAGTGTTGCTTGGGTACTAAGGAGGATTCTTGAACAAAGGGACTTTGTATTGATCTTACCAAACATACAAGGGACTGTACAGGAGAGGCTGAAGACTTTTCAAAAAGCTAATGGGAAGTTCTGTATTCAGGAAATGTATAAGATACAAATCCCTCAGAGTTAGAAGGTTAGATGGAAGAGTTTGATACTGCATCCTCATATGCATCTCAGGTACAAGTTCAACTTATGATTAACGATACTGAGAATATTGCCAACAGTTGATAGATTGCAGAGGATAGGGATACAAGTGACACAAACCTGCAGTTTCTGTGGGCAGGCAGATGAGGTATTTGAACATTTGTTTTTTGAATGTTCATATACAAAGGCTATATGGGAGAGGTTACTGGTATGGTTGAACATTAATCGACAGGTTCAAACATGGGAAGAAGAAGTACAATGGGTGGTTAACCATGCAAAGAAGAAAGCAGGAATCAGCTGTATTATAGTGGTAGTCTTCAGCATGGTGGTACACAGTCTGTGGAGAGATCGAAACCTGATCAGATTTCAAAATGGAAGAGCTTCAGCAGACAAAGTATGTAGAGAAATTGCTACATACATCCACATTAGAAGCCATATGCACAACGCTTGGGGAGGTTATATGGAAGACTTAAATATATTTCCATAGGAGTCATATACTGAGTCACAATGTAACTACTTGTTTGTTTTGTTTATTGTCTGTTTTGTTGAATTAGCTTCTTATAGTGATAGACACCAGAATAGTTATATGAGTAATGTATAGGACTCGATATAGCTATTCTGTGTGTGAGGTCAATAGAGTGAGTAGAAGGAAAAGAAACTGGTCAGCAGTTTCGAGTTTTGTAAGTTTCAAGTTTTTGATAAATAAAATGGATAGTTATAAAAAAAAAAGAAGGAGATGCTCAAAATCAGTAAAGGATATGGTGTAAAAATCAACAAAGCGCTAATCACACTTATTCAAAGATTCAAAATGATAAAACAATATTGATTTGAACGGAATAACACATGTTAAACAAGAACTAGGAACCCTAATCATGAAATTAGGGATTCGCATCAGAACATAGCAAATAATTAAAGGAATTAGTAGACGATCATGGCTTAGGCAGAAGCGACAAAGAATCAGAAACCCTGACTGCAAGTATAGAGCAAAAATCACATAGTGTTTCACGAGAGTAAAGCAGTCGCAATAGAACAGGTAAAACATTATTGTAAACAAAGCTTGGACTCACAGATTGTACGCAAGAAATTTTGGGCTTTTTATCAAAATGAATTAAACAAGAAAGGAGCGGCTCAAACAATGCTTAAACACAATAGAATCATGAAATAATACTAAGATACCCAAAGGAAAACTGTTTTTGAAAAGAATTTTAAAACCCTAGTTTTGGAAAAAATAAAGAATTGTTCGAGAAATAGGAGAATCTTTAAAGAAAACACAGGAAAATCTCATAATACGTATAGATCTGTTACAGATCTAAAAGAATCGGAAGTTTAGAAGTTAGGGTTTCAAAGAGAGAACCCAGAGAGAGAGAGAGAGAGTCGGTATAGAAACCACCGGATCTAGCCGGAAAGTAGGGAAATCTTACTGGAGATCGAGCCATGAAGGCCTGAGACAGGCCAAAGGTGTGAGA
>ML393738.1:77417-119577 GCA_005239525.1 Nicotiana knightiana
GGGGGTAGGTCATTAGGATTAATTATGGTAACAATCAATCTGGGTCGTTGATCAAAATTGATCAACAGCCAGGATTTAGGAAGAGTTGGATCGGGTGGATCGGGTATTGGGCATGGGGGTTGTTTGGGCTAATTTAATTGGGTATCGAGTTTAATTTAGGCCACAATTGAAAAAGATGTCTATTAGTTAAATACCCCCTTAAAAATAGATAAATGATTAATAAAGTAGCTAGTAATTATAAAAATGAAATTAATGCTAAATAGGAAATTAAGGTAATTAGATAATATTAAAAATATAAAATGACTAATTATTAATTTAAATGGTATAAAACATATAATAAGGCTATAATTGTAAAATTGCTGTAATTATAGCTAGATAATGCCAAATTGGCTAATTAATGAAATAATTAAATCCTAATAGGATAAAAATAGTATATTGAGTTGGGAAATATTTTGAAAATTATTTATAATACAATTTATGCATAATTATAGAGTGCAAAATACTGAATAATTTGGGAAAAAGATTAGTAAAAATATGGAAGATTATGAAAAAAATGCCATTTATTATAAAAAGTGATTTTGCCGGTATATATGCAAATTTAAAAAATATTTTGAGATAAACCTGGGTATCAACAGTTGTCCCTCTTTACCCGGTAAGAATGAAAGAGTTGTTGGGTAAAGATATGATGGCCAATTTTGACCGAGCGAAGCAGTATGAAGAGGTTTAAGCATTGGTTTCTGAGTTGCCTACATATCCCTGGTTTCACAGGAATCAGGCCGTATGTAGTTCAGGGGTCATTGACGAAGTATACCGATGAATTTGTACAAGAACGGACACAACTTATGGGGTTAGGTGAACAAATGGCTTACGGGAATGGTTAGGAGAACTGGAGCGGGACCGCTCCTGCCAGGATGGTTGTTGCTTGCCGGACTACCTACAAATGAACAATACAAGGGTATATTATGCATAATTTAAACATGATGCAAGTTTTGTTGGACCATGAATGTTGTCTTCGGACGGTTAAGGATGACGTCCTTTAGACCATGATGTCTGGGCCATGAATTGCTTGATGCAGGATTCGTAGGCCATGAAATGATGTTCTCGGGCCATGAGGACGGTGCCTCCGAACCATGACGCCTTTGAATAATGATATGCAAAATGATAAAGATCCTTAAGCCATGACATGGTGTTCTCGGGCTATGAATATGGTGCCTCCGAACGATGACGCCTTTGGATAGGTTGGCGATATTTCAGCCCATGAAGATGCAATAGTATGATGATAACAAGACAAAGCTTAGTCTTTCGAATTAAAGGGGCAGAGCTTAGTCTTGAAACATCAGTCATTCTTGAAAAGTAAATTGGAGGCAGATCTTAGCCTCGGAAGGCAGAATGGTAGCCTTATGCAAATGCAGGTAGAGGTAGAGCTTAACCTCGGAGGGCAGAAAGGTAGCCTTATGCAGGTTCGAAGGCAGAATGGCAGCCTTATGCGAATGCAAATGGAGACATATTTTAGTCTCGGAAGGCAGAAAGGTAGCCTTATGCAAGATGCGAATGCAGATGAAGACATCGTTTAGTCTCGGAAGGCAGAAAGGTAGCCTTATGCAAGATGTGAATGCAGATGGAGACAACATTTAGTCTCGGAAGGCAGAAAGGTAGCCTTATGCAAGATGCGAATGCAGATGGAGACAATGTTTAGTCTCGGAAGGCATAAAGGTAGCCTTATGCAAGATGCGAATGCAGATGGAGACAACATTTAGTCTCGGAAGGCAGAAAGGTAGCTTTATGCAGAAAAATAAATAACAGTAGGAATTCTTAGCTGGTGATAGCTTGAGACATTGCGATTATTGAGTGTATTGTGATTGTGGGGCATTATTTGTATTGATAATAGATGATGGCAAGTATGATGGTTTTTTGAATTGTGATTTTGAAAATGTTCTTCCTTTTGTGCGGACATCGAAATTTGGCATTTGCTATCGTGATGAAACTTGAGACTTCTCTGCGTGTTTGTTCTTTGTGCCTGCATTCACAGAAAAATCGTGAGTTCTGTAAAGGGGAGGGTTAGTTCGTATCCCTGCTGGTTTTACTTGACTCATTCGGCTTGATCTGATGATACAATCTGCATCATTAGGGATAGCATTTTCTAAACAAGCTGTTTCAAGAATAAGCATGCACGATTTTTGTAAAAGTATAACATAAACATATAATCTAAAATAATTTAGATGAACCGATGACCGTGACACGGTTCGAGACATTGCAACCTCTCCTGCTACGGAATTTTGAGGGTCCTCCTCAAAATTCTGCCCCAGTTTGATGGATTGACGTTTTTGACTGCTGCTCATACGGTGATCGGCTGAACTTGCTTCAGAATTTTGAGGGTCCTCCTCAAAATTCTGCCCCAGTTTCCAATTGCGGGGAAAAATGAGATTTTTATTGAATTGTGACCGAACCCATAGGGCTACCTACGTATCCCCTCTTAAACGAGAATCAGGTCAGGCGTAGTTCAATTTACATCATTTGAGAAAGCATAAAGATTAAATGTAGTAGCGTTTGACTGCATCTGAATTGACTGGCTTTGGCCAGACTTCTCCGTCCATTTCTACGAGTATAAGTGCTCCTTCTGTCAGTACCCGGTGAACCATGTACAGTCCCTGCCAGTTGGGAGAGAACTTCCCTTTGGCTTCGTCTTGATGTGGAAAGATCTTTTTCAGCATCAGCTGCCCCGGTGTGAACTTTCTAGGCTTGACTTTCTTGTTGAAGGCTCTGGACATTCTGTTTTGATAGAGTTGACCATGACAGACTGCATTCATTCTCTTTCCGACTATGAGGGCTAGTTGCTCATAACGGCTCTTTTACCATTCTGCGTCGCTGAGCTCAGCTTCTTGTATAATTCTTAGAGATGGAATGTCAACTTCGGCAGGAATAACAGCCCCAGTACCATAAACTAGCATATAGGGAGTTGCCCCTGTTGAGGTATGAACTGTGGTGCGATATCCCAATAAGGCAAATGATAACTTCTCGTGCCACTGCTTGTGCCTTTCTATCATCTTTCTTAGTATCTTCTTGATGTTTTTATTGGTGGCTTCTATAGCTCCATTCATCTGAGGTCTGTATGCTGTGGAATTCTTGTGTTTGATCTTGAAAGTTTCACACATGGCTTTCATCAAGTCACTGTTGAGATTGGAACCATTGTCGGTGATGATTGACTCTGAAACTCTGAACCGACAAATAATGCGGTCGCAGACGAAGTCGGCCATGACTTTCTTAGTAACTACTTTGTAGGAGGCTGCTTCGACCCATTTAGTGAAGTAATCAATGGTCACCAGAATGAACCTGTGTCCGTTGGAGGTGGCATGCTCGATCGGTCCAATAACGTCCATGCCCCAGGCGGCAAATGGCCATGGTGAGCTTGTTGCATTGAGCTCGTTTGGAGGTACCTTTATCATATCCCCGTGTATCTGACAGCGGTGGCATTTTCGGACATATTGGATGCAGTCCATTTCTATAGTCATCCAAAAGTAACCAGCTCGGAGTATCTTCTTTTCCAGAACAAAACCGTTCATATATGGACCGTAGGTCCCAACATGAATTTCCTCTAGTAGTTTTGAGGCTTCTTTTGCGTCGACACATATTAATAGTCCCAAATCATGAGTCCTCCTATACAGGATTCCTCCGCTATGAAAGAAATTGTTGGATAGTCTTCGAAGTGTGCGTTTCTGAGTGGGATTCGCAAGCTCCGGGTAATCTACTTTCGCCAAATACTCCTTGATATCATGAAACCAAGGTTTTCCGTCTGCTTCTTCTTCAACATGGGAAAAATAAGCTGGCTGATTATGGATCTTTACGGGAATAGGGTCAATGAAATCTTGTCTGGGTGCTAAATCATAGACGACAACGTAGCCAATGCATCGGCGAACTCATTCTGGATTCTAGGGACATGCCGAAATTCTATCTTTGTGAACCTCTTTTTAACTCATGTACGTGGTGCAGATATGGCAGTATCTTGGAGTTCTTGGTAGCCCACTCTCCTTATACCTGATGTACCAGAAAATCTGAGTCACCCATCACTAACAGCTCCTGGACGTTCATGTCAATGGCCATATTGGTCCCTAAGATACAGGCTTCATATTCTGCCATATTTTTGGTGCAGGGGAATCTGAGTTTGGCAGATATCGGATAATGATGACCGGTTTCTGATATCAGGACTGCTCCAATTCCAATTCCCTTGAAGTTTGTTGCTCCATCGAAGAACATTCTTCAACTATCATAGGATTCTGCAATGTCTTCTCATATGAATGATACCTCTTCATCAGGAAAATACAATTTTTGAGGTTCATATTCTCCGTCTACAGGTTCTCAGCAAGATGGTCTGCTAGTGCTTGTCCCTTGACCACTTTCTGAGTCACATAGATAATATCGAACCCACTCATCAGGATTTGCCATTTGGCTAGCTTACCAGTGGGCATGGGCTTCTGAAAGATGTACTTCAATGGATCCATCCTCGATATGAGATACGTTGTGTAGGCACAGAAGTAATGCCTCAGCTTTTGGGCTACCCAAGTCAAAGCACAACAACTGCGTTCCAATAGAGAATATATGGCCTCGTACGGAGTGAATTTCTTGCTGAGATAATAAATGGCTTGCTCCTTTCTTCCTGTTTCATCGTGTTGCCCCATAACGCAGTCGAAAGCTCCATCTAACACTACAAGGTAGAGTAACAGAGGTCTACCTGGCTCGGGCGGTACCAAGACTGGTGGTGTTGATAGGTATGCCTTGATTTTGTCGAAAGCCTTTTGACAATCATCGGTTCACTTTGTTGCGACGTCTTTCTTCAGTATCTTGAAGATCGGCTCACAGATAACTATAGACTGTGCTATGAATCGGCCGATGTAATTAAGTCTCCCCAAGAAACTCATCACATCTTTCTTGTTCCTTGGCGGTGGTAGCTCTTGAATTTCTTTGACTTTTTACGGATCCAATTCTATCCCTCGGCGGCTGACAATGAACCCGAGCAACTTTCCAGCAGGAACCCCGAATGCACACTTCACATGGTTCAACTTTAGATTGTATTTCCGCAACCTTTTAAAGAACTTCCTCAAATCTTCCATGTGGTCAGTGGATTTCCTAGACTTGATAATAGCATCATCCACGTATACCTTGATCTCCTTGTGAATCATGTCGTGGAAGATGGTGGTCATAGCCCTCATGTATGTGGCCCCTGCATTCTTCGAGTCGAATGACATCATCTTGTAATAGTACACTCCCCATGGCATAATGAAAGCCGTTTTCCCAGCATCTTCCTCATCCACCCATATCTGATGATAACAGCGAAGCAATCCACGAATGATTGTAATTCATGCTTGGCGCATTTGTCAATCAGGATATATATATTTGGCAAAGGGAAGTCATCTTTTGGACTAGCTCGGTTGAGATACCGGTAGTTGACACAGACTCTAACCTTCCCATCCTTCTTTGATACTGGCACAATGTTGGCTAACCAAGTCGGGTACTCAACTACCTTGAGAACCTTGCATTGATCTGCTTGTGACTTCTTCTTTGATTTTCAAACTCATGTCGGGTTTGAACTTCCTAAGCTTTTGTTTTACCGGTGGACACATTGGATTGGTTGGAAATTTGTGAGCCACAATAGACGTACTTAGACTAGTCATGTCGTCATACAACTAGGCAAATATGTCCTCATACTCCTTTAGAAATTCTGCATATTCTTTCTTTTCTGATGGAAACAAATGAATGCTGATTCGTGTTTCCTTGATGTTTTCTGAATCTCCCAGGTTGATGATTTCAGTCTCGTCCAGGTTGGACTTAGGTCTGTTCTCATTCTCAACTTCTTTGACAATCTCGTCAGGTATGTCATCCTCTTCTGAATCTACGTCCGTTTGCTGCGTTGTCTCGTTGCATGTCACAGTCATCGGTTCATCAAGACAGGTAATAGTAATGTTGTATAGGTAAAGCAATGAGAGAAAAATGATAGCAATAAATATTGATTCATAAGAAAAATTCAAAAACGCTTTTGATAAACTGAATGATTGTTTTGAACATTGAAGATCTTATTGCAGGAATTAAAATGCGAAAAAGGAAATCATTTTGTAAAGAAAATAGTGAATAATGCTTGTTTTAGCCTTGCTACCCCGAGGCTCGTCGGGCTTTGGTTGTCCTGATAGTCCAATTCTTGAGGTACGTCCCTCTGCTCATAACCCGTATGGAAGGGCCTTCCTCCCCCTCCTCCTCGAGAATAACACAGCAGTTCATATCACTGTCCTCTAGAAACAAGTTCCTCATTGTTGTAAGTGATTCTTCTTCATCTGATCCATAAATAACATCGGCCTGTTGGAAGGTCTGCTCCAGATGTGGTATTGGTTGTTCCAAAGGGTAATAGGGACCGCGCCATGGTGGCGACCAGTTTTTGAATTCTTCCCAAGTGTATTCATATCCCAAACCGAAAGTGGTGTCGTGATTCTTGAGTTTGATAGGGTTGGAGATCCCCTGAAGGTCCTTTCCGAGCCCTTTACCTGGATGGTACCCTCGCCAATTCATCATACTTGCGATCTTGCTATCCCACCATTTATCTTTGTTAATAGTGTTGACCCGTTCAACGTGGTGGTATGTTTCTCCACCCAGCCTCTTTCTTCTTTCAATTACCGGAATAGTCTGGCGATTGTAAATAGGGTTGCTATCGTCGCCATGAATAATTACCTCTTGGTGGTTCCACTCGAACTTCACTGCCTGATGTAGCGTTGATGCTACGGCCTCAGCGGCATAGATCCAGGGTTGTCCCAATAACAGATTGTAGGACGCTGGAACATCTATCAATTGGAAATCCACCTCGAACCAGGTTGGCCCCATTTGTAGGCATAGGATGATCTCACCAATGGTGGACCTTTGATATCCATCGAAGGCCTTCACGTTTATCGCTCTATCCTTTATCTCATGCAGCCCTTTACCCAATTTCCTGAGCGTTATCAACGGGCAAATGTTAAAACTGGATTCCCCATCGATCAGGATTCTGGTGATGAAATAATATTCGCATTGCACAGTTATGTGCAGTGCTTTGTTATGGCCCAGCCCTTCAGTAGGCAGCTCGTCCTCATGGAAAGTGATCTTGTGACTCTCCAACACTTGGCCCACCATATTAGCCATTTCTCCACTAGTGATGTTGTTTGGCACATAGGCTTCGTTCAACACCCTAAATAAAGCATTCTTGTGCGTCTCGAAATTCTGCAGCAAAGAGAGGATGGATATTTGTGCTGATGTTTTGTTCAACTAGTCGATGACCGAATACTCCTTGGCCTGTACTTTCCTCCAAAGGTCGTCCACAACTGTCTCGATAATGGGAGGACGATTGGAAGCCTGCTTGCTGGATTCAGCCAGATGTTCAGGGGTATAGACTCTACCAGTTCTTGTCATACCCTGCACTGCAACAGCCTCTTCAGTCTTGACTTTGCCTTTCCTTCTCGCCTCGGCTGTATAGTCCCATGGTACAATATATGTATATAAAGGTGGTGTGGTAGATATTTCCACCATGATTGGCGCAGCTACCCTCACTTCGAATGGAACATGTTCCTGGGGTGGCAAGACTGTAACCTCAAATGGTGCGGGTACATTTACCGGAGACACGAACTCCACTTCAATCGATACTAGTGTCTTTGCAGGTGACGCTGCTTCAAACTCAAGAGGCATGGACATATTTACCTCAGCATCTTCAGATGGTTGAATCTGAACTATTATTGGGTTGAGAGTGACTGCAGGTTTCTTTGGATCATCGCCTCCTGCGATCAACCCGATCGATCCCTCGAGGTCCCAATCATCCTCTATTTCAATCAAGTGGATGCCTCCACCCTTATGGTCCGGAAGAGAATTATTGCGGACGTTTGGAGCGGACTCCTTTGCCACTATGACCTTGTTGTCAATCATGGTTTGTATCTTGTCCTTCAAAGAGCAGCATTCATCGATGGTGTGCCCCTTCACACCGGAGTGGTATGCACAAGACTTGTTTGGGTTGACCCATTGAGAAGGATTCTCAGGGGTTGCAGCAGGGATGAGGGTGACATAACCAACAACTTTGAGCTTCCCATACAGCTGGTCGATGAGTTCAGTGATGGCGATATACTATTTTGGAGGTCTGCGATCAAATTGGGACGAGGTCTAGGGAAGTTTTGACGGATAAGGGGTGATTGGTAATGATATGGTTGGGAATTGTAAGTGTGGTAGACAGGAGTGGGTTGTGAGTATCTGGGTGAAGCAGGTTGATATGCCGGTGGTAGAGATGGTTGATAAGTTGGTGGTGGATCTTGGTATGAGGGTGCTTGGTAATTTGGGGTTGGTTGATATGTGAGTGGAGTTGTTGGGTAAGTTTGGTATTCGAGTGGGGATTTGGTTCTTTGTACAACCATCACAGCTCCCACGTCTCTTTTCTTAGACACACCACCAGACTGCAAAGCCTTGTTTGTAGCTTGCAAGGCTTCAAAATTTGTAACCAAACCACTCTTGATACCTTCTTCAATCTGTTCACCTAATTTGATAATGTAGGAAAACTTGTGGTTTTCAATCATCATCAACCGTTCATAGTACTGCAGGTCCTAGGCCCGGACAAAGAACTTGTTCATCTGCTCCTCTTCTAAGGCAGGTCTGACATTAGCAACTTCGGGCCTCCAGCGAGTAGCATACTCGCGAAATGTCTCTGTGGGCTTCTTTTCAAATTCTGAATATAGAACACGTCTGATGCGTTCTCTCTGTTGAATCTAAATCTGTCCATAAAGTCCGATGCCATGCTCACCCAATTCAACCATTTCTTGGAATCTTGGCTGATGTACAAAGACAATGCATCTCCTTTCAAGCTCCTCATGAACAGCTTCATGCGGATCCTTTCATCCTTCTCAGATGGACTCTTGGATCACATGTACCATCAAATATTTCAAACTTAGGAGGTTTGTATCCCTCGGGTAGTTCGACGTCGGGTTGTATGCAGAGGTTTTCATAGTTAAACCCTTGGACTCCCTTGATTCCCTCGACGCCTTGAACCCGGCTGGTCAGCTTCCTAAGTTCCTCGGCCAAGTTCTTGATAAGCAGGTCTTTTTCGTCATACTCAGGTGTGTAGGTGATAGGGGGAGTGGAGTGTGGCATGGTCTCCATTTAGATGGGATTGTTATGGTGGCTTGGATCATGAGTGTGGAAATGATCATTTGTGGAGTTCTGAGGTTCTGGGATAAACAGTAGGGTATTGTTTGGAGTATGGCAGGCATTGCAGTGTACTAGGGGAGTTTGGATCTTTGGTGGGGTGTTGTGAAGATGAGCCGCGGGATGATTTTGCTGCTTTGGGATGTTTTGAGGAGGTGCAGGATTCTGGATATTGACGTCTGGGACGTTGAGAGAGAATGACAGGTTTGCTAGATTCCGAACTTGATCAAGCTCTTCTTAAAATTTCAACAATTTTCGTTCCAGCTGCGAGACAGTTTCATTCTGAAGCCGAATACCCTGGCCATCAGTGACCTCTACCCATTTAACCACATTCTCATTTCTGTTGTTGCCTGAATCCTCCATTTATTTTTTGCCTTTGTTCATACCTTTGGGAGGACTAAGAGGAGGAGAGGGTGGAGGGCCCCTAGATCTTGTAAGATAGGATGATGATGCCAGAGTGCACGAACTAAACTTTGGAGAGTTAAATAAATAAAGAAAAAAAACAAAAACAAAAGTAACCAAGTCAGTGAGGATTATGAAAAGTATTGCGGTATTTAAACACATAGTGCGGGAATGTAAAGTGCGTCCTAATTTGGTGACCTCCTTTATGCCCGAGGTAGGCCTAGCAACAAATTGATTTGGAGAACTCAAGATGATAAGTCCATCATTTTATTAATAATAAAATAGACGAACCTCAAAATGACACTAAATAAACAGGAAATAAAGGTCACTAATGGCCATTGGCCTTATTATTGATAAAGAAAGACATTCCTAGCTACTTCTTCCCAGAAGAGAAGGACCTTCCCCAGACTCGGCATTCTTGCTTCCCTCATACATCTCCCCCAACTCGCGTAGCCCCATCAACAGGTATGCTCTGGCTAGATGTCCTTCGTCGGTCCCTCCAGCCTTTTGATAGTCTTCAATCCTTTTGAGAAAGTTTTTCTCCAGCTCCGCTATGCCTCACTCCAAATACCCTAACCTTTTGTTGATGCTGATAGCCATATCCTTCCATTCCTCGATCAGTTTCTTGTTAGACTCATGTATTTTGCGGTGCTCATCCTCACACTCACAGATCCTCTTGCGCAGCTGGTTGTTTTTGACTTTTGACTCGGCCTTTTCATCTATAACCCTGTGGCCCTGAATGAACCCTGGCTCGCTCAGACCACCCTAATTTTCTGCCAACCAACTAGGATAAAAAGGGGTACAACCGGCATGATATCTTTCTGGCTCGATGGTGTCCTTCTCCATTACAATCTTGCAGTGTCACATGTGCTGGGCTTGGCACTTGTGAGGACTATCATTATTTTGGAAGTCAACTCAAAGATGGCTCATCTTGTCGACCCTGGGTATGACTTGCTTCTTACCGCTTGCCTCATAACTCGAAGAGGGACGTAAGGGTATGTTCCTCTTAGACCAATTAGTATTAGGAACGGTGCATCTCTAGAACGGGGGATGAACTCCTCTGTCGGAAACCACTCGAACATCCACCGAACTTGTTCTTCAGTCAGATTACCAAAGAGCTCGACCTATTCTTTAGCGTTCTCAGGCTGAGCAAACATGTCGGGGATGTAATTCATTTGCTTTGGGTGGTGGAAAGCGATGCGGTCATCCCAGACTCTTCGATGAACTTCTTATTAGTACTCGCCCTTTTGGATATATTCCATGAGCCAAAGCTGAAGTAGTAGATTGCAGCCTTTGAAATTTCTTGCCCTTTCATTGACACTTTTCCAAGGCTCGATATATGTCCGCAGTGATCATGGGCACAATACTGAAGTCTTGCCTATTAGTTTCTTCCATTAGTGTCTTGGTTACCATGGCCAATCTGGTGTGGATTCTCTCCTTTTTTTATGGGAAACACGATCAGACCCAAGAACCAAAATATAAAGACGAATACCCTACGATGGATGTGTCCCAAGGATGTGATGGGAAACTCGTCGTGGTAGGTACGGTATCATTTGATGTGACCGTACCTCTCGTACAAGTAGTCAAAAGGGATGTATGACTTCTTTAAGCATACCAGTTCTGCATTCTTCTTCAAACCCATCATTTTGAGTAAACCTTTGCATGTGCGTTTTTCAGGCATTAGCAACCCCGGGGTTTCCCATACTAGGCCAGCCAGTCCTCTTATTTCCTCCAGCAAAGGTGTAATTTCAATGTCCCCAAAGCGGAACACGGACCTTTCACAATCCCAGAAAAGGGTAGCAACCTCTATTATCATGTTGTTAGGCTGGATTTCTAGGAGAGATGGTAGATTTCCCAAGTATTTCCTGACGAGAGTTTTGTCACTAGAATGTAAATCTTCCCACCAACTTAGCAATCTTGGAGGTATATTGGAGACCATGCCGAATCTGGGGACTTCGTGCCTCATTTTTTTGCAAGGCAAACAAGGTTAGACTCTTACCCCCACCAGACTCGACTATTTAACACCAACAATTAGCATAAAGCATTTAGTTCTCCAAATAAATGCACAGAACATGATAATGTCCATTTGGGTTTAGGGAAACCTGGTGGACTTTTGGATAAGGCAAATCTTAAAAGCTACCGTGCGGACCATACTTTAGCTTGTCTAGGTTTGACCATGATGCATGAAACAACATAACGGAGTAAGTTTTCTATCGGATTTTAGACTGGTACCCTCGAGCGGACAACTCAAGGGGGAAAGGCACAGAACCATCGACTGCACCGCTGATCGACTAGTTTTACCGAAAATAAGCCTTTCCGAATTTAGGGGGTAATAATATAGGAATAGCGCAACCACTCATCAAGCGTTGCTATAGTATTTTGTTTGGCACAAGTGGAGTATGAATGTTGAGCATGATTATGCAATAAATAAGAATTAAAGACACGTTGTCATGTATTTACACGTTATGAAAGCAGTAAATACAACAATTTATAATTTAAAAGCGATTACAAATGAAGGAAACATAAAGAGCATGTCAGTTACTTTTGAAGAACAAATAATTGCTTAAAGAAATAGACAAGTAATTGCACAAAAAAGGAGAAAGGGAAAGGGAAAGGGAAAGGTCGCAAGTATTAACAAAGTAAAGACAAGTTCACAACTCTTTCCTTTTGGGAAAGGGGTTTGCGTCTTTTAGAGTCGCCACCTAACGATTTTTAAAGGTGCGTTAGGACACAAAATGGGGTTCATTTACAACTACGTCGTTAACCAGAGATAGGGTAAGGGCTTAAAATTATCCTAAGGGGAAGGTGTTAGGCACCCCTCAGGATCCACAAGCGTGGTTCCCGGCCAAACAACTTTTGTGAATTTGTATAGTTTAGCAAACAAACGAATAAGGCTCAAATAAGAGGGGATTTAAGTCTTAAGCATGCATATATTTTAAGAAAAAGTAAAGAAGGTTAGATTTTGAAAATATTACAATCTAAGCATGTAAAGGGTATCCTAGGTTTATAATAATATGGATCACATCAGTACAATACCCGGTAATCACTCCTTAAATAGGGGCTACACGTGGTATTAGCGCACCGGTCATCATATCCATATTCTACCCTTTCCCACCCCGTGAAGGTAATTAAAGCGTGTGTTGGTCACGAACTCTATTGCGTGCTGTTACCCGCCCCTTCCTATCAGTCCCGGAGGAGGTTAGGACTACTATCCTAAGAGGGAGGTACTAAGCAAACCCTCAGGTTTAAAAGGTAAAGCTCTAGGGCGACAGACGAAAGCATATAGGACTGCAGTTAATGGGAACATAGAAAAATCAAGTAAAGGCTCAAGTTTACCTCCACAAGTAATAAAATTAGACAGCACGACTCAAACACAATTAAGGGCAGTATTTAAATTCAGAATACTAAAACATGGTATCTAAGTGATTTCAGAATATAGACAGATATGCAGGCCAATTTTTATTACTTAGAAAGGGATCCTAATCAATTTACCTACTGATTTGAATCCTTTTAAGCATTGAGCAACATATACAGGAAGGCAGATTCTCAGTCTTAGATGAATTAATCACTTAAGGCTTGTCTAGGTGTGAGATAGTATGTACCAATTACCAGCGTCACTTAGAGGAGAGTTGTTCAACATTGTATTACCTAGAACATGTTGTACTACATGTTCAGAATACAGACTTTTTATTAGTTGATTAGAGAATTGAATGCAATTGTTTTTATCAGTTAACTAGGCTAGGTGTGCCTAAACGATGAGATGCAATCCTAAGGACATGATATCTAATGCACGAAGATACAGAATGGTGCAGGATCAAAACCTTGAACAAGGTCTCTAAATGCACAAAACATTGCAGTGTTTTGACATGCCTTCAGGATATGCAAAAGTGACAGGTTTATTAATTGTTTACCTAGAACATGATTTCTGTGTGTAACATGGTAAGCCTGATGGCACATTTTGTTAACACTCTTGTTTTAAGGCAAGATTCAGATTACGTTTGTATAGATAGAATCACACGATAGTAGTTTTTCCATTGTTATTACTGAACAGGGTTTTCCTAAGTGATATAACAGTATTGCAGTAAAATACTGAAACAATGTTTATAAAAATCCTAAAGAGCATGATTTCTAATGCATGATATGCTTTGTACATGTTAACCCGGAACATGAATTTTCTATTGCGAACATAGAAAATGTAAACCTAAGAGCATGGTTTCTACCCTTTTAGATCTATAGCATGCATAGTTACCCTTTACTTTTTTACTATCCATTCCCCAAGAGTTGTTTACAAATTATTACAGGCCAACGAATGAATTATAGAAATAGAAAAATCAAGAAGCTACTCTATAGGGCGCCTTCAATTAGGCCCAGATTTCCCAAAAAAAAAAAGCCTCCAATGGCCTCATATGCCTCAGTTCCATAGACAAATTAGAGTCTAGGTGCATCAAAGTTCCCTAAGGATCTCAAGGATCCCGGGAAGTGCTTACACCTAGACTTAGTAACCAAGAATTGAACAGGTGTAGTGTGGAGGTGCCAGCCTCAGTGTGTCAGAGTTCAGAGGGAGATCGAGGGTCCCAAAGCAGTGGTCACACTGAGGGGGTAGAACTTAAAGGTCTAGGAGTAGAGTGAGAGTGCTTGACATAGTTTTGAAAATCTTTGAGTAAATAATTTAAACAAGAAAGACTGGTTTTTACAAAAAAAAGTGTTTTGCAAAAAGGATTTTTATTCAGTAAATAGTTTGAGAAAAGAGTAATGCAGTCAGAATAAACACATCCACATCTTAGGATCAGAGCAGCATACTAAGACAATTTCAGCAACCACAAACAGGGTAGTGAGGGATTGGGGACATACAAGGCACATAGTATTGAACATGTAACAGGCAGAAGTAGACATGGATGCAGAATCAGAAGTTCCTAAGGGGGTTCATGGAATTGGGATACATCATAGTATGGGTTTAGACTAGACATAATAGTATCAAACAACTTAAACTAATACCAATAGAGGCATGCCCTAACCAAAGCTAGTGTACAGACATAGGGATAATGAGAGTCACATAGAAACAGGTTTCAAATACATAAAGACATGCTGATTATGAAAGTAAAGCATAACTTAACATGCTAGATGAAGCCCCAGATTTTAATTACATGTCCAACAACAAAACAGTATATAGAAGCATATAAGAAACATAATGAATTGAAGCAGCAAAATAAACATGTTGGTTTGGGAACTGAGATTAAAATCAGAACATACCAGTGAAGTGAAGAAGACAGTAAACACAAAGTAGGATAGGAGCACAATAGTTAGCCTTGGCTTGCAGCCGGCTAAATTAGAACAGTGACAAGTAGCACAGAGAAGAGAGCAGAAAGTTTTAGTTGTGAGAGAGAGTTAGTGAACCAGTGAGTTCGTCCCTTTATGCTAATGAAAGACCAAATTATTTATAGTTTGAAAACGGGTAGTCAAATAAGGTAAACTAATATTTCAGCTGTAATTATGGGGACTCAGAATCAATCAACATATAATCAAGGCAAGTACTCCCTTCAATTAAGGAGTCAATGTCCAAACGGTAATAAACAGTAACAAAAAATAAGGAAAGAAATCATTGAAAAGCTGACTTTAACATATAAGTAGTAGTAAAAGTATAGAGCATGTGATTAGAGCTAGATTCAGAATATCCTAATTAAGGAAATTCCATTTGACAGCATGTTCATTCGCGGAAATAAGGCAAGAGATGATTCAAATCCTAAAAAATTAGTCAGGAAACCCTCAAATTACAGGAAACCAGTATTACTCAAAGGAAAATATCACATATTTAAGGAGAAGCTCAAAATCAATAAAGGATATGGTGTAAAAATCAACAAAGTGTTAATCACACTTATTCAGACGATCATGGCTTAGGCAAAAGCGACAAAGAATTAGAAACCCTGATTGCAAGTATAGAGCAAAAATCACATAGTGTTTCATGAGAGTAAAGCAGTCGCAATAGAACAGGTAAAATATTATTGTAAACAAAGCTTGGACTCACAGATTGTACGCAAGAAATTTGGGGTTTTTTATCAAAATGAATTAAACAAGAAGGGAGCGGCTCAAACAATTCTTAAACACAACAGAATCATGAAATAATACTAAGAGACCCGAAGGAAAACTATTTTTGAAAAGAATTTTAAAACCCTAGTTTTGGAAAAAATGAAAAAAAGAATCGTTCGAGAAATAGGAGAATCTTTAAAGAAAACACAGGAAAATCTCATAATATGTATAGATCTGTTATAGATCTAAAAGAATCGGAAGTTTAGAAGTAAGGGTTCCAAAGAGAGAACCGAGAGAGAGAGAGAGTCGGTATAGAAACCACCGGATCTAGCCGGAAAGTAGGGAAATCTTACTGGAGATCGAGCCATGAAGGCCTGAGACAGGCCAAAGGTGTGAGAAAGTGAACCCTTGTCTCTTGAAGACCTTAGATATGGAAACACCGGCGTAAAGGAGCCATGGGAGGCCTGGGGATGGTGAGGACTCCATGGCCTCCAGCGAAGAGACGGCCGGAGAAGACGAACGGACCTCATCGGAGGTGGAGAGACTGGAAGTCTCTAGAGGGGCTAGAGAGAGAGAGAGAAGAGATATGAGTGTCTAAGTGAAAATGAGAGACGGGGGTAGGTCATTAGGATTAATTATGGTAACAATCGAATCGTTGATCAAAATTGATCAACGACCAAGATTTAGGAAGAGTTGGGTCGGGTGGATTAGGTATTGGGCCTGGGAGGTGTTTGGGCTAATTTAATTGGGTATTGGGTTTAATTTAGGCCACAATTGAAATTAAAAGATGGCTATTAGTTAAATACTCCCTTAAAAATATATAAATGATTAATAAAGTAGCCAGTAATTATAAAAATAAAATTAATGCTAAATAGATGAAATTAACGTATTTAGCTAATATTAAAAATATAAAATGACTAATTATTAATTTAAATGGTATAAAACGTATAATTAGACAATAATTGTAAAATTGCTGTAATTATAGCTAAATAATGCCAAATTGGCTAATTTATGAAATAATTAAGTCCTAATAGGATAAAAATAGTATATTGAGCTGGGAAATATTTTGAAAATTATTTATAATACAATTTATGCACAATTATACAGTGCAAAATACTGAATAATTTGGGAAAAAGATTAGTAAAAATACGAAAGATTTTGAAAAAAAAATGCCAATTATTATAAAAAGTGATTTCGCCGGTATATATGCAAATTTAAAATATATTTTGACGGAAAATTGGGTATCAACAAACATAGATTCAGTTTGAGTGAAATTAGTGTGGTTTGACTCGTAATTAAATGGATTATCGGATTTTGTGAGTTTTGTCGTTCTAGGGTTGATTTTTTTTTTACTTTGAGCATTTGATTAAAAATTTGACCTTCATCGTTTGAGTTTGTTTTCTTGGGAATTATTTGATGTTTTGAGTTGCTTTTAGCGAGTTTCAAGCCGTTTAGAAGTGGATTCGCATGGGATGACATTTCTAGAGTATTATTTGGCTTGCTCGGTATTTGATTTGGTTTGTTCAAGGTAACATTTCTTAACCTGAAATTGAGGGTAATTATCCTTGGGAACCATGTTATTTGTGATGTGTAGAGGTGACGCACATGCTAGTTATCGGGCGTGTGGGCGTGCACTGAGGTAATTATGATTCAAGTTGACTTTGGACCAGTACTGGACTTGTTTTACTATCATGTCTTGCTATCTATATTTTCCCCTAATTTTTGATTACCTGAGTTGTGGTTCATATGAAAAATCATGTTGAGGTTAGGTGCTTATTCAGTTGAGACCTAATGAGGCTATTTCTATTTTTTTGAATTATCTGATTTAATTGTAACTACACTCAGTCAAGGTTCTTTATTTGCATATCAGCTCACTCTCTTCCATATGTGGAGTTGTTGGGATGAGAGGTATGAGATTGTGGGCCCTTGAGACTTCATAGGTAGACGTCTGAAGTGGGTCTTAAAGTTGTGTTAAGAGTGTTATTGTGGATCGGGTTGCACGTTGTAGCAGGCCATACTGTCTTTGTTATTACTATTATTATTAAGGATCAGGTTGCATGTCGTTGTAGGCCTTATTGGATATATTATTATTGTGGATCGGGATGCACGCCGCAGCAGGACTTATTGGCTTTTGATTAGGGCTTGGGCAGGACCCTCCCCTTCGAAGTCTAACATACCAGTAGTGAGCGCAGGCACCGTGATATATATACATGTATTTTAGTGAGGGGATTTTATGCTAGGCACCCATAAAGTGCTAAGTGATTGTGTATGTGTGATGAAGTGGGCAATTGAGACAGACAACTTGAGTATGTTGAGAGTGATAGTACCGTGGGATATCACCGTGAAATAATTCATATGACATGAATACTTGGCATGTTGTAACGACTCGACTGGTCTTTTTAAGTATTAGCATCCTGTTCGGTGGCTCAAAGTCTCGAGTAGCTTCATATTATGTATTATAACTTGCGTGTATGGTCAAATTTGAATTTAAGATGATTCGTGATTGATTTGAAAGTATGATTCTTATTTTAGAAGCTTAAGTAAAAAGAGTTTATCGAAGTTTGACTTTTGTGTAGACGACTCTAGAATGATGTTTTGATGATTCCAATAGTTTTGCATGGTGATTTTGGACTTAGGCATTTGTCCGGATTTGGATTTAGAGGTCCATATGTTAATTTGAGGCATTTTGGCGAAAAGTGAAAAGCTGAAGGTTCAGAAAGTTGACAAGTTTGATCGGGAGTTGACTTTGTGGATATCGGGCTCGGATTATGATTTTGAGAGTTGGAATAGTGCCATATGCCATTTGGGACTTGCATGCAAAATTTGAGGTTATTCTGGATTGATTTGATATGATTCGGCGCGAGTTGTAGAAGTTGAAAGTTCATTAAGTTTGATTTGAGGTGTGATTCGTATTTTTGATGTTGTTTGATATGATTTGAGGCCTTGAAAAGGTCTTTGTTATGTTATGGAACTTGTTGGTATGTTCGTACGGGTTCCCACGGGGGCCGAGTGTGTTTCGAAATGGATGCGGGCCATTTTATTATGTTTTAGAGTTGCTGGTTTTTCTGATGCTTCAGGTACTCTATGTGATCGGGGGTATGTTGTTGCAATTCGAAGTGTTGTGGGAGTTGGGCGTGGTTCTTATTTGCGTTTGCATAGCTGTTTCAGCGTTCACAATCATGTTCGCGTCATTTAGATCGCGATCATGTAATGCTGTGGAAGGAGGCAGGCTCGTTGGCTTATGCGTTCGTAGAAGTTGTTGCGCGTTTGCGCTTCCTTGGTTCCCGTTCATTTTGTTGTTGTTGAGATTTTATACACATTGTGTTTGAGCCGTGGGATATTATTGTGAAAAATTGATATTGTTGGATCTTTGGAAAGGTTGTGGCCTATGGGAACTTGTGTTACGAGTTTATACATCATGTTGTTGTGATGTTAGCATTTGTGAATTGTTATGTGGTTTTGGTTGTTTTTATGCAGAGTATAAGGGTAGCATTTCACTGATGTTTTTATACGGAGTATAAGGATGTCATTTCATTGTTGTTGTTATCCGGGGCATAAGGGTGGCATCTCACTACTGTTGAATGTACGGAGATAAGGGTGTCTATTGTGTCATTATCCGGGCGAAGTGAGAAGCGTGGCTCTTATACGAAGTGATCCGGGTGGCTATCGTAGAGATAAGTTGGCTAATGATATTGTCAGGGCGGATTGATACGGGCTATCAGAGAGATAAGGGTGGCTATGTCAGGGATGATGTGTGATGGTTTAGGGACATTGTGTTGGTGATATTCGTGTGATGGTGTGCTTTTCCTTATGTTTGTAATACACCTTATGTGACTTGGTTTGTTTTTTCGATGAGCTACTTGAAGTCTTTGATATTACTTGTTGAAGGGTGCAGTAGTACACTCGCACAAGCATACATTGTAACATGCCACTTATACTAGCTCAGGAGTATGAAACTTGACATTTATATATCATTCCCATGTGCTATTTTATTATTTGATTCCATGTTGATATTGAGCCCGTGATCATGCCAGGTGGATTGTGATTGTGAGCATGTGATCATGACAGGTGGATTTTGATTGTGAGCCCGTGATCATGTCGGGTAGATTGTGATTGTGAGCGTGTGATCATGTCGAGCGGATTGTGATTGTGAACCTGTGATCATACCGGGCGGATTGTGATTGTGAGCATGTGATCACGCCGGCGGATTATGATTGTGAGCATGTGACCATATGACCATGCCGGGTGAATTGTGAATGTGAGCTTGTGATTACGCCGGGTGGATTGAGATATTGGCACGTTAGTTGTCCGTGTGGTTATGATTTGAGATATGGGCATGAGGTGTCGTGAGTATATGATGATGGGTTGAAACCTGTAACTTGTGACTATGAGGTGGGGTATCACGGGGCGATTTCGTTGTGAATGTGTTAGCACGGCGTGATTAATTGATTGTCCTCTGTGTTCTTTATTTAGTTCAACGATACTTCTCAGTGTTCATGTTGCTTTACCGTTTATATCACATGTTGATTTTGTTTCCATTTACTGATTTCTGCTTTATATTATTAGATTTATACTTCTATACTACACATGTTACTTTGTCTAGTGAGTGTCATGACTTGTACCTCGCCACTACTCTACCGAGGTTAGTCTTGATACTTACTAGGTACTGACTGTGGTGTACTTATACTACACTTCTGCATATGCAGATCTAGGTACTTCAGAGTCGGTGGATTGTTAGGTAGCGGATCAGATATTGCTGTGGAGACTTTAAGGTATACCTGTCATCGCATTTGAAGGCCTCGGAGTCACCTTCGGAAGTTGCTTGTGTACTGTTTATTTCTATTCCGGAACAGTTGTACTTAGAGATTTTCTACTGAGCTTAGTATAGCTTATGACTTGTACTACGGTTTTGGGATTGTTGGCTTTGTATAAAAAAATTTGTTTCATATTTAATAGTTGTTGGTTGAATTTTGCCATTAATTCAGTAAGTGTTAGGCTTACTTAGTCTTAAAGACTAGGTGTCATCACAACATCCTACAACGGGAAATTTGGGTCGTGACACATGTTGGCATAGAGATGAATCTTATTCAGGCTAGACGGTAATGTGACATTTATGATTTGACATGTAAGCATAGAGATCTATATTCCTCATGCTAGGAGGTATATGATAATTGATGACTTGACATGCATATCGACATGTAGGCATAGAAATGTACTTTCCTCATGCTACTTGATAAACGAAAAGTCTTATCTAATGTTGTAAATTTGGAAAACGCAGTTCTTTTGATAAAATCATGTTTATTGATTTCATTGGTAAGATTTAGACTTGGATTGTTATACTTGAAAGGCCTATCTACTTTTCTGTATATGTGAACGAGTTGATCATTACATCTCTTGAGTTATATATCTTTTATGTCTTCAATATACTGTTATGAATTATTATTGGTTACTTGTGATGGGTACAGACCTTCTTCCGAGCTCGTCAGTGCTTTCAATCTGAGATTAGGTTTGTTACTTGTTGAGTACATGAGATTGGTTGTACTCATACTACACTTCTGCACCTTGTGCGCAGATCTTGGGGCTGATGTTGTTGTGTATGGTGGGAGAAAACATTGAATATGTACCCGCATTCCGATTGCAGCTGCCACTTGTCCTTGGTAGCTTTAGATTTGTAAATCGTTTTATGTATATTTCGAACATATGATATATTTACTTCGTACCAGCATTGTAAACTCTAAGTCTTAGAAGCTCATGATTTGTACTACCAGCCTTTGGAATATGTATAAAAAGTTCAATTATTTTATTCATTGTCTCTTATTACTTAATTGTAGTTGTGTTGACGGTTATTTGGCTTACTTAAGGGTTGGGTTAGGTGTCATCATGACTAGTTGGAATTTTGAGACGTGTCAAGTTGGTATTAGAGCTCTAGGTTCATAGATTCTACGAGTCATGAGCAAGTGTATAGTAGAGTCTTGCAAAATCGTTATGATGACGTTCATACCTATCTTCGAAAGGCTACAGGGCATTTAAGATAAACTTTCCATCTTCCTTTCTTTATCGTGCGACATTAATTCAGCTTGAAGCGTATCTCTTGGAATTCCTTCCACTCACTCGTATGTTATGTGAGCGCTCGGTATCAGTTGTGCATTGACGACTTGTGATTCCATGAATGAGGTGCGAGATGTGTTTTCTGTGTTTTGATGATGGGTGAGTGTAGGACTTAAGTCCAGGTTTGTACAGCAACTTAGGATCAATAATTTTAATTGTGTAAGCATGTGCTTGTGGACTTATATGTCTGGTAATGTCCCTAAGTGTGGGATTTATGGCTTGGTGAGTTGTTTGAGAGTTATATGATGAATATGATGTGACTGCGGGATGCGTTCAGATGGCTTGGATGTGACGAGAAGAGTTTGCTTGAGATGTAAAAAGGACTATTGGGTGCTTGATTTCTGCCTTGATGTATTATTCGGTCCTAAGTTACGAGTGTGTTAGGGATCTTTCAGTTGTTTGTTTGTGCCAATGAAGTGTGTTCTTATGCCTTGTTGACGAGTTCAGAATCAGGAAGATTTTGTGCTTCCATAGTGGTTATGGCCATGAAAGGGCATAGAGAGATGCTAGGATGAGGCTAAGTAGGTGGGTTATCTCCTGTGGAATGTTCCGAGGTCGTGTGATTTCTATGATGATTATGTGGAGATTTTTTTTTACCAGTGAGTTATATGGTGTTCATTGACATAGAGAAAGTCTATGACAAAGTCGTGAGAGAGGTTCTATGGAGATGTTTAGAGGCTAAAGGAGTGCATGTAGCGCATATTAGAGTGATCTAGGACATGTATGAGGGAGCTAAGACACGGGTTAGGACAGCAGGAGGAGACTCTGAATACTTTCCGGTTGAGATGGGGTTGCATCAGGGATCAACACTTAGCCCGTTTTTGTTTTCCTTGGAAATGGGTGCATTGACGCGACACATTCAAGGGGAGGTGCCTTGGTGCTTGTTATTTGCGGATGACATAGTCCTGATTGATGAGACGCGAGGTGGTGTTAACGAGAGGCTGTTGGTATGGAGACATACTCTTGAGTCAAAGGGTTTCAAGTTGAGCAGGACCAAAATAGAATACTTGGAGTGTAAGTTCAACAGTGTTACCCAGGAAGCGGACGGGGATGTGAGGCTTGATACACAAGTCATTCCAGTGAGAGAGAGTTTCAAGTATCTGGGGTCTATAATTCATAAGGATGGGAAGATTGATGGGGAGATCACATCATATCGGAGTAGGGTGTATGAAGTGGAGGCTCGATTTTGGTGTCTTGTGCGATAAGAATGTGCCCTTGAGACTTAAGGGTAAGTTCTACAAGGTAGTAGTTAGACCAACTATGTTGTATGGGGTAGATGTTGGCCAGTCAAGAACTCCCATGTTTAGCAGATGTAAGTATATGAAATGAGGATGTTGATATGGATGTGTGGAAATACTAGGTGGGATGGTTCGGGTATGTTAAAAGGAGAATCACGAATCCCGCAGTTAGGAGATGTGAGAGGTTAGCCTTGGGGGTAGGAAGAGGGGTAGAGTCAGGCCAACGAAGTCTTGGGGAGATGTGATCAGGCGCGACATGGCGTAGCTTGAGCTAACCGATGACATGATCCTGAATAGAGGGGTGTGGAGCTTGAATATTAGGGTAGAAGGTTAGTAGATAGTCGTGCGTTTCTCTTTGTATTTACTAGTTCGATAGTATTAGTGATAGTATGGTACCCCATGTACCCTTAGTTTTCTATTATTACATTTCTCGTTCTGTTATTACTTGCCATCAGTACCTCCTTAGTTTGCTAGCAGTACTTCTTCCTTATTCTCTATTGCTATCTCGGATTTAGCTTTTTAAATGTATTGTCTTGGTATTAATTGCTATCAGTATCTCTTTCTTATTCTTTATTGCTATCTTCAATTTAGTTTTCTAAATATATTGTCTTGCTATTACTTGCTATCAGTACCTCTTTCCTATTCTTTAGCCGAGGGTCTATCGAAAACAGTCTCTCTGCCCTTGCAGGGTAAGGTTAAGGTTGCATACATCCTACCCTCCCCAGACCCCACTTATGCGATTACACTGGGTTGTTGTTGTTGTTATCTTAACTTTTAAACATTCAAACTTCACCACACGCATCCAAATCACATTTAGAAACTTCGGATCGCAACCAAAATTCACGCACAAGTTCAAATCAATAAAATGAACCTATCCAAGGTCTCGGAAGTCCGCTCGGAGACCGATAATACCAAAGTACACTCTAAGTCAAACTTAGTGAATTTCAAAACCTCTAAAATACAAACTTCCATTATTAAGCACCTCCCGGACCATCCAATACTTAACCCGAACACACGCCCAAGTTTGAAATCACTTTACGAACCTATAAGAATCCTTCAAATCCCGATTTCGAGGTCGTTTACTTAAAAGTCAAACCTTGTTCAACTCTTCCAACTTAAAGCTTCCGAATTAAAAGTTATTCTTACAAATCAACTGTGAACTTCTCAAAAATCGAAACCAATCACACGTGCAAGTTATAATACATATAGTGAAGCTACTCAAGGTCTCAAACTGTTGAACGACATGCCAGAGCTCAAAATGACCGGTCGGGTTGTTACAAAATCCTACTTATAACTTGCTTGCCTACAAAATTTATACCTATATTGACAGAATTCAATATTAGTTCATATGAAAAGAATATCGGCACATCACGACGGTACTCAATGAGTAAAGCAATCCTCCCACTAAAGCTGGAACGAGATTCTAGAAGGAACATTAATTCATAATACAATAAATTCTTGAGATATTTAATAAGGTACTTGCACAAAACAATTCATAATACTTTCATGAAATTGTTTCTCTATTTCTTTTCTAAAAACAATATATATAAATCTAAAACAGATAAATATTGAAATTTGCTCAAAATAATACTTGTAAAATTATAAGATATGTTTTTTCATTTCTTTTCTTATCTAGGAGTACCACTGATTCTTACATTCTTTCTTAGTCTTATTTTGAAAAAGTTATTGTATGGTCAGTATGGTGGAGGATTCTAACCCGATCGTCTGGACTCCATTCGTGTGGTGCCTCATAGTTCAATGTTCTAGCATGTTCGCTTTTTGTGTCTTACCAAGGCATTTCTATTAAAGTTCTCGAACCAGCATCTTACTAATCTCTTACTCTGGCACGATTATTTTTAGGGTAACATAAATCATCATAGTATGAAGACTTATCATAGATCTAAGGAAACTCCCAAAAATATATTAAGAAAAATTCTTTAATCAGAAAATTCAAAATAATAATATTCCTTCATAGTTCTCATAAAAACACTTCTATAAGATCATGTAAAAATCAATAGTTGATAATATTAAGGAATATTTGCAAGTCATGAATGCAGATATTCATAACTTGTTGTAAGAGTGTCAGAATGGCAAACGGCTTAATATTATGGGAACTAGAATCAAAGAAATTTTATTTTTTATATATATAATAACCCAATCCATTATAGGCTATGATATATAGTCATTTGAAATTAGGTCTTTTGTAACTATGATCGTCTTTCCCCTCAAATATTTTCAATTTATTATGTACCACCTCCCCTCCCTTCTAAACATTTATACTAACTTTTAAACATAAGATTTAGCTATCATAAACCTTTAATACTATTCAAACGTCCTTGTGTCCAACTTAGAGCTTGAGAAAGACCATAATATTTAAAAACAAAATTGGGGCTTTACAATATTTCCCTTAGCATGAGTAATATCTCACATAGTCATATAAATGGAGGAAATACTATATCAAAGAAGCATGATAGCAAAATAAGGCACATGATAACCTAAGAACTATCTGTATCATGAATACCTCGGAGCACGCACACACGCCCGTCACCTGGCACGGCGTCGCTCCCAACCCATCTCAAATATCATAGCTCTTAGGGATAATTGCCCTCACTAAGTTTAGACATGTTACTTACCTCGAACAAGCCAAACAGATATCGAACAAGCCAAAACCATACTCTAGAAATGCTATCATGTGCAAATCAACCTCTAAATGGATCGAAACTAGCCAAAAGCAACTCGAAACATCAAATAATGCTAGAAAACAAACTCAAGCGATAAATCTCAAATCTTTAATCAAATACTCAAAGTTAACCAAAACGTCAACCCGGGCCCCTACCTCAAAACCTGGAAAAACTCACAAATTTCGATAAGCCATTTGAAAACGAGTCCAACCATACTAATTTCGCTCAAATTCGACTCTGAAACGATGTTTAAAACCCATTTATTCACGTTAGGAAAGTTTAGGCAAAAATCCCCAATTGCTCTTCTAGATTCAACAATCAAATGCCAAAATCAACAATGGAATCATGTAAAATAATTAAACCGAGTCAAAAATACTTAACCCAATTCATGTGGTGAAAATCCTCTCCGAAAATCTTCGAAAACCGAGCTCCAGGTCTCCAAATGTGAAGAAATAATCAAGACGTTGATGTATGATATAAGCTATCAGGGAACTCGCATTTGCGGTCTCTAAGTCGCATCCGCGACAACCACTTCTGCAGTCCCCATCTCGCATCTACGATATTTCCTCAATAGGTTGCTTACTGCATCTGCGACCAACCGGCTGTATCTGCGGGCTACGCATGTGCAATTCTACAAGACAGAAGCACATATCACAAGCCTGATCAAACTCTGAAGGTGCACATAACTAATCGCATGTGCGACGAAGCATCTGCATTAAATCCTCCGCAGAAGCGGAACTCTCCTGGGTGCCTCCTCTTCGCATAAGGGATCCAACACTCGAATAAGCGAGACTGCACCTGCGGCCAAAACTACTCAGGTGCGAAGAACCAACACCAGAACTACCCATAATGATCAAAACAATCCAAAACTTATCTGAAGACCCTGAGACCCCGTCCAAACATACCGACAAGTTCCAAAACATAACATGGACCTACTCGAAGCCTCAGATCACACATAATAACATCAAAACCATGAATCGTACCTCATATCAAACTTAATGAACTATTGAACTTTCAACTTCCAAAACTTGTGCCGAACTAGGGGTGTTCATTGTTCGATACGGTACGGTATTTAGTCATTTTGTTCGGTAGTTTTGGTATTCGATTTCTTAAATGTCTGCACCAATACCATACCTAATTACATTCGGTATGGTTCGGTTTCTTCTTTCGATTTTGGTTTGGTAATTTTGGTTTATTCAACTTGAATATTAACTAGCGCATAGAATCATAAATTGTAATATTCTTGATTAAAGTACTCAATGAAAAAGAGAAGTATTGTGTAACTTAGTACGTTAATCAATAATATTTGTAATGTATAATTTACTATATATTTTGGTACGGTAGCGGTAGAAATATTTTGGTATTATTTTTTAAATACCAAATACCATACCTAATACAAAATTATTTTAAAAATTTAAACCAAATTTCGTACCAAATACAAAAATACCGAATACCATAAACCAATTTTTTTTTATTTTGGTACGATAATTCAGTATTTACCATATTATGCATAACCCTATGTCGAACCACATCAAATCAATCTGAATTGACCTCAAATATTTCATACAATTTCCAAATGACATAATGAATTTATTTCAACTCATGAAATAAAAATCTGAGCCCGATATCATCAAAGTCAACTCTCGGTCAAACTTATGAATTTTTCAAACCTTCAAATTGCCAACTTCACCAAATAGCGCCAAAACCTTCTAGAAACATCCTAATGAAAGTTTGGACAAATGTCCTAGCCAAATTTACTATCCGGACCAAACAGAACCATCAAAATTTCGATCTGAGGTCAAATACATAAAATTTAAACTTGGTCAACTCTTCCAACTTAAATCTTCCATATTGGAAATTATTCCTCCAAATCAATTCAAAATCACAGGAAAATCAAACCAACCATGCACACAAGTCGTAATACACTATATATAGCTATTAATGACCTCAAACCACCAAATTGAATGCAAATGCTTTAAATGACCGATCGGATCATTACACGACCTTGGATCGTTATTTTGACGATTCTGGTAGGTTCATATGATATTTTTGAACTTGTACGCACATTTGGTTGGGGTCCCAAGTGACCCGACGTCGTTCTAGTGCATTGTGTGATAGATTGTGAAAAATGAGTTTACAAGTTGAAATCTTGAGTTTTGATGATCGATTCTTGTTATTTGATGTTATTTTGATGATTTGAGGTAGCGAGAAAGTTTGTATGATATTATTACACTTGTGTGCATGTTCGGTATGGATTCCGAGGGGCTTTGATGAGTTTCAGATACGTAACAGTTGAGTTTCGACCATCTGATGTATAGTTGTTACTGGTGTTGAGCTGCAGGTCTTGCATTTCTATGGACCTGTTCGCAAACTCAAACCCCGATTTTGCGAATTCGAGCACACATTTGCGATAATAGATTGGGCAAGGCAACTACGCAGTTGCGAATGAGTGTTTGCAATTGCAGACAGCCTAGCATCACTTTTGCGATGCATTACTATGAATATAGAAGAAGAAAGATATTGACGCATTTTAATAACACTTGAAAAAAAATTATGACACAACTCACTATTTAAAGTAAATAAAAGTGGAGCACTTCATATTTCTATTAAATATTACATCCCATAAGAGAATCTCAAATATTTCTAGATATTTTTGAAGAAAATTCTATATAAGGTCTTAAAAGTGTATATATATATATATATATATATATATATATATATATGTGTGTGTGTGTGTGTGTGTGTGTGTGTGTGTGTGTGTGTGTGTGTGTCTGTTTGGTTCAAATTTTATTTTACCCAATACGAAACCAAATCAAATCAAACCTAGTTGGATTTTTTAATCAGTTTAGTTTGACTTCTCGATTTGTTACAGTTTTTCGGTTCAGTTTGAAATCCCTAGTGAAACGTTTATGAATTACTAGATGTTATCGAATGCAAATGAGATTTTCTGAAGGTAAGGATATCCCCTCAAAATTAAAATATTGCTCATGGGCTAGAGAAAGCATTCATTGAAACAATTCCATCTCTAAAACAATATCTGGCTAGCTTCTTGGGCACTTTATTTAGTTGGGAGAATTTTTCATCCCATATTTCCCATCACTAGAATTAGGTAGATTCACAATTGTGAATCTTTGACCATATTTGTGATGAAAGGGGCCCTCACAAATGCGAGGTTTTTGTCGCATTTGTGACTTATGTGGGTCAGGGGCACTATTCACATTTGCAACCAGTTTTTCGCATTTGTGATTGTCGCAATTGTGAACACTATTTGCAGCTAGGTAAATGATGATAGAGTCGGGACTTAGCTTATTTTACACCATTTTTTAATCCTAACACTCTAGAGGTGTTTTTTGAAGAGCTTTATCTTCCCAAATTCATTGGTAAGTACCTTTAACTAGTTTTCAATCAATTTCAACTACTTTTCATGAATTTCTAACATCAAATCTATGAATTTCAAGGTAAAAATTAGGGGTTTTATAAAATTGAGATTTAGATCTCAAATTGAGGCCGGATTTCAAAACAAACTACATACTCGGGCTCGGGGTTGAATGGGTAATCGGGATTTGTTCTCAGGGTTGGATTTTGTTGACTTTTTTAATTTAGCTCAAAATTGAACTATTTCTCATTCGTGGGTAGTTTCTAAAGTGATTTTGGATTATTTGATGGATAATTGGCTAGATTCGGTTGGTTTGAGGCTTGTTCGAAAGGAAAAGCCATTATTTATTGTTGATTTGGTTGCGGAAAGAGGTAAGTATCGTGTTTAACTTTGAAATAAGGGAATTAGGTCTTGTTTGGTCTATTTTCTATGTGAACTATGTGTGGGGACGACATATCTGCGGAGTGACAAGTGTAAATGTGTTGTCATGGGTTAAAGCATGTGAGTGGGGCTATTTATCTTTATGTCGTCATTTATTTCTTGTTATATATTGTTACATGCTTTGATTTCTACATGTCCTTACTTGTTATTCATGACTTACCTGTTATCTGCCATTTAGTTATTACATGTTTTGGTTTATTCATTCCTCGATCAATAATTTACTTACTTGCTATATGTTCCTACCTATATTAATTTTATATCTTCATTGATTCTTGTCCCTACTTGACTTTATTGTATTTATCTTATTTGTTACACTTTATTATGTTATATCTGATTGTGTGAGTCTTTTGGCCATTCTCGCGTTAATGATTTGTCCAGGTTTATGAATATGAGATATTGGTTATTCTTTATTTGGAATAGCTATACCTTGGTGTTTTGTACGCTTTAGTACCTTTTATGTTGAGATTACAAAATTTGGTTGTATTGAGTTGTTCATGTTAATGAGTTGATATTGGAAACAGGTTGCATGCATCAACATTATTGAAATGAATTAATAATGGGAACGGGTTGTACGTTGAAACAAGTATTGATATGATATTGGGATCGTGTTGCATGCTGCAACAAACATTGGAATTATATTGGGGTTGGGCTGTGTTTTGCAACAAAGTGTGATGTATTGTAATTATTTGTAGTTTTAGTGCTCTATTTCTGTACTGTGATATGAGGTTAGGAGATTGTAACGACATGATCGGTCAATTTCTGTATTGTAACCTTTGTAACGACCCCGCCGGCTGTTTTGAGTATTTTAGCCCTGATCTCCTATTTATTGCCTCCTCTATGTTGTATTATGGTTATGTGATTTTTCGGGGGTGTTTAGTTTTGGTTTCGAGAGTTGAAAGAGTATACCATAGTTTGAATTTTGTGTAGACGACTCCGGAATAGAGTTTGACAATTTTTATAGCTCCGTATGGTGATTTTAGACTTAGGAGTGTGACCGAATATTGATTTGGAGGTCCGTAGGTCAGTTCAGCTTGAAATTACCGAAAGTTAGGAAGTTGAAGGTTAGGAAGGTTGGAAAGTTTGACCAGGAGTTGACATTATTGATATCAGGGTCGGATTCCGATTCCAGAAGTAGGAATAGGTCTGTCATGTCATTTATGACTTGTGTGCAAAATTTGAATTAAATCGGAGTTGTTGTGTTATGAATCGACATTAGTTTTGAAATTTGGAAGTTCATAATTTCAGTAGGTTTGAATTGGGTTGCGATTCATAGAATAGAGGTTGTTTGATGTAATGTTTGGCCTCGAGTAGGTCCATTATGTGTTTTGGAAATTGTTGGTATATTTGGACGGGGTTCCGGAGGCCCCGAGTGTGATTCGGAATGAATCCAAATCAATTTTGGACCTTAAGGATTGTTGAATCACTGTTGCTTCTGGTGTGATCGCACCGGCGATGGGTATGGCCGTAGGTGCGATGTCGCAGGTGCAGCCTTAGGAGGGCAGGTGGGGAAATGAGTGGGGGATGTTGGATCGAAAATGGGAAGGTCACCGCATAATTGAAGTTTCTCTAGCGATGGAAGGAAGTGCAGGAGCGGACATTGGTCACAGGTGCGATATTTCCTCCACAGGCGCGCGTGCGCAGATGCAGTTATTTTCTTGCAAAAGCGGAGGATGTTGGGCTTAGTGAGAACCGCACCTCCAATGGAAATTTCGCAAGTGCGGAGCGGGTTCGCAGGTGCGAATTCCCTGGGCAGAAAAGGCCTAATTTTGAGGGTTTGATCTCATTTTCAATTTTGGACCTAGAGAGCTCGGTTTGTGACAATTTTTCAAGAGATTTTCAAGGAAATAATTGGGATAAGAAATTCTAACTCGGTTTTGGCTATATTACACGAATCTGTTATTATTTTCTTCATTTAATTAGTGTTTTGAGTTGGAAATTTGGGGAAAAATTATGAAACTCCTTAGGCTAAATTTTAGGGATTTGAAAGGTGATTTGAAGTCGGATTGGATTAATTCTTTTATGGTTGGACTGGTTATCGAATAAGTATTCGAATTTTGTAATTTTGGTCGGGTTCCGAGAAGCGAGCCCAGATTGACTTTTTGAGTTTACTTTTTATTTCTTCGCAAAGATCATAACTTTATTGTTTGAAATAGTTTCCTATAGTTTATATTTTATGATATGAAGTTGTTTTGGCTAGATTCAAACCATTTTGGATAATCGAGGGAAAGGCTTACTAGTGGATTGAGTTAGCTTGTTTTGAGATAAGTGTCTTGCCAAACTTTATGTGGGGGAGTTATCTCTTAATATTGGTGTTGGTTTGTGATAATTGTGATTTGTGAAACCCGTGCACATAAGGTAACGAGATCTTGCATGGTCTAAATGTGGAAATTTATCGATTTTAGCAATGTAGACTCCTTTCATGCCTTAATTGAGCTACTTTAATATGTTATATTCATCATCATTAGTCTATCGTCACATGCACTACTTGTCTTATATCTTATTTGTTAATTGCCTTACATGTTTAGTTGAAGCATTGTTTCCTCTATTCCTTATTTTTTGTTTACCGTTGAGTTCTTTACTTGAAGTTGTTACTTTCTGAATATCTTGTCGTTGAAATAGGTTTTGAGTTATAAAGGCCATGATTTGAATTTAGGAAAAGTCGTAGTCAATCTTAGTATACATCTTACTTGTTTCATTTCCATTGTTATTATTATTACACTGTTAATTACTCGTTCAGTTTCTTATTTAATCCAGTAGTGCCTTGACATGGCATCGTCACTACTCTACTGAGGTTAGGCTTGGCACTTACTGGGTACCGTTGTGGTGTACTCATGCTACACTTCTACACATCTTTTTGTACAAATCCAGGTACCTCCTGCTAGTCCAGGCACTAGCGACAGCTCAGCTTTGGAGACTTCAAGGTATACCTACCGACGTCCGCAGGCCTCAAAGTCTCCCTCTACCTAGACTATTTTATTTCCTTATCCTTTTATAGGATGTGATGTATATGGATATTCAGTACCACTTTATAAAGCTTGTGACTTGTATTCGCCGTGTTTTGGAAAGTTGTATATACTGAGTTGCAGAGTTTATTTTATATTAGTTGCTGAGTTATTGAGACTTTAATCATTATTTCAGTTATTTCTTCATGAATGTTAGGCTAACCTAGTCTTAGAGACTAGGTGCTATCACGACATCTTATGGAGGGAAATTAGCGTCGTGACAATTGCTCTCCTCTTTATCGCTTCTTCTATGTTCATTTGTGGTTATGTGACTTGTAGGGGGTTGGTTTGGTTTTGTGGATGTGTTAGAGTGAATGGGACACTTAGTCTCAAGGTTGGAAGCTTAAGTTGAAAGAGTTGACCGGAGTTTGACTTTTGTATAGACGACTTTGAAATGGAGTTTTGATGGTTCTGATAGTTTTATATGGTGATTTTAAACTTAGGAGTATGTCCAGATATTGATTTGGAGGTCCGTAGATCGTTTTGGCTTGAATTGGTGAAAGTAGAAAAGTTGAAGGTTGAAAAGTTTGACTGAGAGTTGACTTTGTTGATAGCAGGTTCATATTTAGGTTCCGGGAGTTGGAATAGGTCTGTTGTGTCATTTGGGACTAGTGTGCAAAATTTGAGGTCATTAGGAGTTGATTTGATATGGTTCGACATTACTTTGAGAAGTTGGAAGTTCATAGCTTCACTAGGCTTAAATTAGGGCGCGATTCGTGGTTTCGATATTGTTGGATGTGATTTGAGACTTAGACTAAGTTCATATCGTATTATAGGACTTGTTGGTATGTTTGGATGGGGTCCCTGGGGCCTCGAGTGTGATTCGGATTGAAATCATATTGATATTTGGACTTGAGGAATTGTTGAAGCTTAGGTCTTCTGGTGTGATCGCACTTGCGAGGTCTTGACTGCAAGTGCGAAGTCGCAGAAGTGACAAACTTATCGCAGAAGTAGAGGTTAGCTAGGCTTGGCAGTGGTTGCATATGTGAGGTATTTTCCGCATATGTGAGCCCGCAGGTGAGAGGTTTTTGCCGCAGAAGTGGATATGGGTAGGATAGGTTGTAGTCGCTAAAGCGGAAGTTCTCTGCAGGTGCAGACGGGTAGGATCACAGAAGCGGTCCCGCAGGTGCACATTTTTTATCTACAGGTGCACTTGGTCGGGTGTCTAAGTGAATTCCGCATATGCAAAAATTTGACTGGCAGATGTAGATTGACTAACTGAACTTATAATCGAAGGGTTTTGTATTTTTCTCTCATTTTGGACTTGTGGAACTCGGCTAGGGGCGATTTTTGAGAGGTTTTGGCTGCAATTTAATAAGTAAGTGAAGATTCATCCTTTTTATTGATAAATATTGACTGCCCATTGATTATTACACCTAGTTTATGCGTGTTTGAGGTGGAAATTGGGGATTTAGACTATGTTGTTGGAGAGTACGATCTGATTAATTGAGGGTCGAGTTATGGTTAGAATTGGATGATTTTGGTATGGTTGAACTTGTAATTTAATGGACGTTCGTGATTTGTGAATTTTTTCAGGTTTTAGGTGCGATCCCGGAGTTGAATTTTTGGGTTGATATTCCAGTTTTGATTAAGGATTTTAGCTTTATTGTTTGAAGTTGTTTCCTATGACAATATTTGTTGATATTGAGTTGTTTGTGACTAGATTCGGGTCGTCTGGAGGCCGATACGTGTGGGATGGTTTTTTGGATTATTTATTTGCACGTTTTGAGATAAGTAACACATTTAAACTTGGATTTGAGGGTATTTGACCCTGAGAAATACGTTATATAAAAGATATTAGGGTGACGTCCGCGCTAGGTGACGGGCGTGTGTGCGTGCACCGGTATGTTCATGGTTTGGGGAGGCCTTTAGGCTATTATCGGGTTTGTTTCGCTATCATATCTTATTATCCCCACGTTTTTCCCTACTTGTTTAATCATCTGAGTTGTGATTCATGTTAGACATCATGTCTAGGCTAAGTGCTATTTGTTTGAGACTTGATAGGTCTATTCTTGTAGTCTCAAATCTACATGCCTTATTTATACACATGTTCTCAATCATGATGTTATACCCGTGAATGATATTTCTGTCTCAGTACTTCTTATTTGATTCCTCACATGTTGTTGATTCCTCTTATGTGTAACACTGTTAATTGAGCTTTTTGAGATGTGTTTATCTAAGACATGAATGATAATGGCTGAGTTTGGGCCATAGAGCCGGTTTGGCATTGATTTTGAGGTAACGCGTATGCCAGACCCATATAGTGCTAAGTCTTATTATTTTGGGGCGACGCATGCACCATGCCTCACTATTAGGCTAAATGATTATGATTAGCACGTGGGCAGGATCCGTACCTCCGGAGTCTGACATGCCAGCAGTGGACATAGGCAGAGTGTTTTACATACGTGCATGAACGATGGGCAGTTATGCCAGGCACCTGTACAGTTCTAAGCGTGAGTATTGATGGATCCACTGTGATATTGTTGTTTAACATGTATACTTAGCATGTAGGCATAAAAGTGTACCTTCTACATGTTAACTGTTAAATGAAATACTTTGTCCGTGTTGGGCTTTAAATGTTATACTTGAAAGCATGTCTAAATTTCTAAAATTTGAACAAGTTGAACATGATATAATTAAGCTACTTGTTCCTTCGGTTTTTCTTTTATATTCTGAACTGTTAATGGTTATTGATATTGGCATATGACTACTATTCTGAGCATGTCACTACTTTCAGCCCAAGGTTAGTGTTGTTACTTATTAAGTACATTGGTTCGGTTGTACTCATACAACACTCTGCACTTCGGGTGCATATCCAGGTACATCCGGTCGAGGTGATTTCCATACTTGAGTTGTTTTCAGCCTTTGAGAGACTACGAGATAATTGTTATGTCATCTGCAGTCCTTGAAGTTCTCTTTCAGTTATTTTTATCCTTACTGTTCAATTGCTCAGACAATTATATTAGAGGATTTTAATTATATCTAGTTATTCGGTAGTGCTCATGTACTCGTTGACACCAGATTTTGGAGATGGTTGTAGCAGTTTTATGGTTATATTCTCAGATATTTCATGTTATTTTTCCGTTGTTGAGTCATTAGACCATGTTTATTCGATTTCATTGTTATTATATGACTGTTGGCTTACCTAATGGATTGGGGTTAGGTGCCATCACGACTAGGGAGTTTGGATTGTGACAGAGATGATGTTATTCTAGGGCCCTCTGTTAGTTGACTTTCGGGTTCGTTCTTATGAGTTTATTCACTTTGTCTATATTTCTGTTGTCTTATTATTACTCATACATGTTGTTAGTGAGTGTCTTGTCATATCCTCGTCATACTTCCTTGAGGTTAGTCTTGATACTTACTGATTACATGGGCCGGTTCTACTCATACTACACTTCTTGTGCAGATCCTAACGTTGGTCCTAGCGGCGCATATAGGATATTGTTCGGATCCGGCTTCTTCAGAAAACTTGAGGTAGAGTTGCACGGCAATCGCACTCCGTGAAGTCCCCTTCGATCTAGTTTTATTTCATTTCAAATCATATTTGTAGTACTCTAGTCGCTCATGTACTTGTGACTTCAAATTTTTGGGATTAATATAAAATGCGTTATTTATGTATTTATTTCATATATTTTAGAGTTTATCAGCCGTTAATTATTACCATTCTTCCTTTAAACTGTTAAAATTTGGTTAACTCTTTAGCTAATGTTGGCTTGCCTAGCAAGTGGATGTTAGACGTCATCTCGTCCCCGTAGTTAGAATTTTGGATCGTGACACAACTTTAGTAAAAATATTATCTCAACTCACCTTGATTCTTCTTTCAAGCATTGTCGTTCGCTCTAACTCAACTTTCCAAATCAATCTCTACACAATTATATCAAGAATCAATATAGAAGTCCCAACTAAAATCGAAAGGTTTGATTCCTCTTAATTTTTAGGGTTAATGGTTTATCTAGGCCTTTTTAAGGATTTCTCGAAATAAATATCAACTATAATTTCTCCAACGACTGTAATTGCAATTAGGTGGTAGAGTTACCTTATATCTCAATTTTTAGTAGAAACCTAGAAATTTAGAATGTTTAGGTGTTAGATGATGTTAAGCTAGTGTTTGTAACTTGAATATTCGATAAATACTTTGGGTGGATAAGTGAAGCTCTAGGTCGTTTTCCCCTCAAAAAGCTTTCCAAAATGCTGTAGAATAAAGTAGGTTTCTCTCTCCTTGTTTTAAACTAGCATTTCGGACCAAATGCATCACCTAGGCATCGTGTCAAGAGAAATCTTTATATACTTAATTTTTATACTTTTGGCTTGATTTTGGCTTGCCACGCCGCGCTGGACATTGCCTAGGGCGTCGTGTCAAGGTATTTTTCTAGAGTCAATTTTTTGCTCTATTACTCTTCAGTAAAACAGTCATAACGCTTATAGGAGTATTGGAATGATGAAGGGCTTGAAGTTTTGGAACTAGACTCGAAGTGTTTTTATTTGATATATAGATAATAGCAAAATTCATTATATGCTCGGATATATGGTTGTGTGAATTTGGGTCTTATGCAACTATGATCGTCTTCTCCCTTAATCATTTTTAATTTGTTGTGTACCATCTCCCGTCCCTTTTAAATATTTGTACTACCTTCTCGAAATTCAAATTAGAGCTTGAACAAGAATATAATACCCAGTAAAAAAATTCAGGGCTTTATAAAATCCTAAAAGGATTCTATTTCTTTCCTTAAATGATTCTTTCACATGTTTTTTCTTTCCATGCGATTTTTCATAATTAATGAATCCTGGTTGACATTAATTTCTCAAGTTATTACCATACTTTCGGCCCATGAAATAACTTCTTCAAGAAATATGACTTTCATTAGGAATGAGCTTCCAGATCTTCCGATCAACATTTTTAGGTGATTTTGTTCTTTCTATACCTGACCTGGTTCTTTCGGTATCTACTTGACATATCTGCAACCCTATATATCAGCACAATAAATATCTTCACGAGACCTTTTTTTTTACATTTTTTTTATTCATTAAAATCAATTTAAACTCAGCTTAATAATAATCTAGGCAAACGTTATATTCATTAGACAATGCAATACAATACCTTATATTAAGTGTGATTTTTAGAAGTTGTAAGTGTATTTTTTATATTAAAAAAAGTCACTTATTTGCTTTATACATGGTTAATTTGCTCTACAAAGTTTTAAGATCATGAAGTATTAGGTGGATAAGTTTCCACCGACAGCTTTACCACACAATCACCAATTTTAACTTATGTACCTCCATTGCTAACCATTAACACACAACCATCATTACTAAACACCGCCAATAATCACCAAAACCATGACCACCAGACACTTTAATTAACTTTTCTGTTTTTTACCTTGAGAAATTTACTTATTAGAAAGTTTAGTTCAAACTTAATTCATTATATCTTATGATTCTTGGGGAAGTGTCCACACAATATATTATGTAACCGAGTTAGATATTAGTTCGCATCAAAATTGAAGGGCGTTTAAGGGAAAAAATTTCTTAATCATCTTCTGATAAAATTTAGGGAGGGGTGCAAGAGCTAAAATTGGAGCTAAAATTTAGACTTATTCTCCCATAATTTTTATTCATTTCATTAATCGCTTATAAGTTATACCACTATATACGAATTTAAAATATCAATTTTACACGTATATTATGAACCTACTAGCAAAATCTTGTAAATAGTAGTCACAAATCATTTCGAAAGTTAATTTAAAGTTAAATTGAATTAGATGAAATTAAAATTTAGATATTTAAGAAGTATACAAAAAATAATACAAGTTAAAGTATTTTCATGTCAATATAATAATTTTAAAATGTTGATTAAACTCCAAACATTACATGAAACGGAGTAACAGAATATTACATGAAAATGGTTAGCGGATGGAAGAAAGGCCAAATATTTGGCTTCAAGAAATTTCTTTGGGATGCTCAAATTGGTTAACCTTTCAGATTTGTCATCTACTTCTACTTATCTCTTGCTGGCAAAAGGCACACCCCAATCCATCCTTTTCCCCTAATTTTGGGCTTTCCCGTACCATTGAAATACATTTATTAAGTTCCTACACTCTTAATATTAATGTTAATGATGCATAATGTACTAATTGGTACTATGATTAATATTAAATAAGTGTAGTAGATAAGATAAAGAGTTAAAGCGATGAAAGAATCTCTACTTCCCAAAATATTCCCGCCAAAAGCATGAAATGTTCTTCGTTAAAAAAATCGAATTTTCCCAAAAAATCATCTTTTCATACCTTCTATCTCGGGTTAATCCCACCCCAAAATTTGAAGAAGAGAGTGAAACAAATATTTTAAGAGAAAATCCTTTAACAAATCCCTTGAAAAAAAAAATTTTAGATAATGTAGCTACAAAGATTCAATTCTAATTTTTAAAGAAAGATAAACTAGGCGAAAAAAAAAAAAGAGTTAATAGATTGAATATGCCGCTCAATTAAGATTCCCTTAAAAATAAAGCCGGGTAATTCAAATAATGCATGCCTTTTAGAGTTTACAACATGCATGAAAGCGGGGCATATTCAGGATTTTAACATAATGGATGCATTATTGTAGAAAGGTAGATCTAGAATTTATATTTAACGGGTTTAACTTTAGTCTCAATTATGAACACACTACACTTTTGAAATCATACATTCAAAAATAATTTTTTTATAATTTTTTAGTGATTCTCACACACACACAATATATACATACACACACACACACACGTCATGCCAACAATGGAATTTGTACCGTCAATTTTACTTGTAGAGGTGCACCCAATAATCATTATACCGTAAGAGTCTTTAAGCATGGGTGCGCACACATATATTTAAGTATTTTAAAGAATTATAATATTGTTATACATGGTTTTAGGCAGGGATGTACATGGACCGGATCGATTCATTTTTTTTTTATCAAAACCAAATCAAACCAACTACATCAGTTTGGATTGGTTCGGTTTTATCAGGTTTTTAGATTTTTTATGTTTTTTGTTACATAAATATTATTTTTATCTTACTTTTTTAAAGTTATAGATAAAGTTTTGATAAGTGAATATATATTTAATAAAAATTAAAAAAATTGACAAACATATGAGCTATTAAAATATTCTTATGGGTCAATTTGCTTAGTAACACATGATAGTTATTTTCTTAGTCGTCTAATAATAATTCTTCGTTGATGTACGCTTTCAAGGTTAACCGAATTTCATAATTAAACATAAAAGTCAATTTGATACCTAAATAATTATATGTTTTATTTAATTTTGAATTATCGAAATACCATTTCAAATTCGAAAAAGATATCAGAAATCTTGACACATGAATATGGAAGAACAAAGAGATGATTGACGCATTACAATAACACTTGATAAAGAAGTGATACAACCCATTATTTAAAATAAATAAAAATGAATACACTCCATAATTCTATTAAATATTACATTCCATGAGAGGATCCCAAATATTTCTATAAATTTTTTAAAGAAAATTCTATATAAATCTTAAAAGTAGAAATAAAAAGTATATATTTATATGTCGGTTTGGTTCGGTTTTTTATTCAATATCAAACCAAACCTAGTTGGATTTTTTAATCGGTTTGATTTGGTGCGATTTTCCGATTTGGTTTGAACACCCTTAGTTTTAAGAAAGGAGTATGGATTCACCCGAACTTATACCCCTTGAGGTAGTTACGGCCCTGCATGCAAAGAACTAATGTTTATCCTCATAATATTAAAAAAATCCAAATGTTTGTGTGATTGTAACACTCTCAAAATTTATGATTTAAAAATTATTATAACATGTTCATGGCTATAAGTAGAGGCGGACTCAGGATTCGAACATGGCGGGGGCACCATTGTATATGCTAATCACCAGCGATAAAATTCAGCGTGCAACTCTTTGAAACTTAATGATTATGATGACTTATCATCCAAGTATTAACAAAAAGAAGTTCTAAAAAAAAGCACTAAAAGGGAGAGAGAGATAGTTCTTCGCAAAGGGGCTTTCAAACTTAAAATTATCAAAGACTTACTAAAGAAATTAAGATTAAGAGTATGCTAATACTAAAAGAATTGAAGAAGATTCTCAAACTATTAGTTTTCATTGTCAATTCAGGGTGATTGTTAAAGAAGATTGTGACAGAAGATTTGTATTTTTCTATTTGTGGAGCGATAAGTTGCAATTTGATGCTTTCAATTTTAAGGAAGAAATTTGCAAAAAAAGAATAAATTTTAAATCATAAATTTTNATTCAGGGTGATTGTTAAAGAAGATTGTGACAGAAGATTTGTATTTTTCTATTTGTGGAGCGATAAGTTGCAATTTGATGCTTTCAATTTTAAGGAAGAAATTTGCAAAAAAAGAATAAAATTAATTAAGTTGACTATTTTGTATTAGTACTAAACTATAATTAAATTTTAAAAAAAGAAGAAGATAAAAGTAAAAAATAAAGTAATTTGCTATTAAATAAAGAAAGAATTACAAGAAAATACACATGACTTCACACCATAACAAAAAATGATCCATGTTTTTAAGTTTTACCCGAGCTAGCCCATATTGTACATATTTTGAAAGCACTGGCAAATTGAAAATTTGTGTTCTTACAACCATTTATTTCACTCTCTCTTCTTCTTGCATCTTCTACATATGCTTCAAGGGGTCTTCTTCCATTACTGCTTCTCCCTCTATGTCACTTGATTGCAAGTCCACCATTGAAGGTCATTCAAAACTTTGCTTTCGAAAATAGAATTTTTTGAGTTTGTTAGTTGTTTGGATTAGGTGTCGTTCCAATTGATTGAAAATATCAAAAGGAGTTCACAATTTAAATTTGAAGTGATTTGGAGTAGATTTGAGCCGGATTTGAGTTGAATTTCAGAAAAGACGCAAGGAAGAAGACGAAGTCGGTTTTTTGTATAATTATGTATAATCTTGTATAATAGTGTATATGAGTGTATAAACACATCTTATACACTATTATATACTTTTATACATCTTTAGACAAACGTCTATAGACGAACTCCTTCCACAATTTTCAGATACAATTCTTGTTGAAAACCAGTCCAAATCTCCATTAAATGACTTCAAATTTTATATATAACCTTCTTATACTATTTCTAAAAGTCTAAATAACACCTACTCCAATTTTTTCACAAAATCAAATATAAAATTTAAATTCACATATTTATGCTTGTTAAAAATCTAATTTTCACCACCCAAACGGATTTGGTTTGTTGAACTAATATTTGAGTTACAGTTACTGATTCAAAAATTAACTTAAAAACTTGAGCAATCTTTTTTAAAAATTGAATAATAATTTTCGAGAACCTATTGGAGTTGAATGTTGAGTATTAGCCTATTATTTCGGGCTAGTTGGTTGTAAATTAAAATATGACCTATAAAATTGAAAAATAGGGAGTCTAATTGTTCTTATGTGAAATTGTTCCTTAAATAAAAAATATATTGTATTCAAAGAACTAAAATAAAAAAGAGGAGAAAAAATTGAGGAAAACTTCGGGTGGTTTCGAACCTGCATCACCACAACATAGGAGAGAATTTAAGTGTCCAAAGCAACCACTTCTTCTATCGGTCACTTTGTGGTTGGGGGCACCATTAAAATATTTAATGAGTCCCGTATATAAGTACATATATATATATATATATATATA
>ML393738.1:129278-143161 GCA_005239525.1 Nicotiana knightiana
CAAAAAAAAAAAAAGAGGAACAGGGAAAGACAGAAATTCCCAATTATAGAAAAAGAGGGGCAAATGGGTAAGGGAAGAAGAGATGTTAAATATTAACAATACTTGATGTTGCTTGGGTTTGATGGATATCAAAAGTCAGATATAAATACAGCTTTTTACGCTTTCGTAAGGCTAACCTGTTGCAGTTGCTGCTGCTGCTGCAACTGGTCCTGTTGTTGAGAGGAAGATTGCTGCATTTGGGACATTTTCATCTGTTTAAGACAGGTATATGGTATAAGCACTTTAAGCTTCAAATGTTCTATGGATTGGAAGAGAATAACTGAGATCCTTCTACAATCTACAGAAATGTCATCATCATTTACAAACAATATCTAGCCTCAAAAGAATAGTTATGCAGTGTAATGGACAAAACACCACATAGTTAACGCCCGGAAGCAAAACATATTCTTGACTCTAGGAGAATAAAGTTAACCTTCGGTGAATTTGACTGTACTGGAGAGCAAATGGATCCATCATTCCTTGGAGGTTGACCATCTTTAGCATTACAGTTTCCTCTAGGTAATCCACCGAACCCATAATTAGGTGAATTTCCGAGGTTACCTTGGGCTTGAGCTTGAGCTAGGACCTGTTGTTGTGATGCCAAAAGAAACTGATTTTGGGTCTGTAAGTTGGGCTTTTGTACTTGCAAACCCAAGCTGGGCCTTACCTGGTCGATTCCCTGTATATATTATGAGCAAAGCAGCCGATATGCACGTCGAAATCTCTGTATATCTTGAACGATGATAATTAAAAGCAATTTAACTTACTGTTAAAGGCCAACCCTTCAATGGTAGACCAGTGACACCTTGGTTCAACCCTAAAGAACAAGGAGAGAAAATAAGGACTGAATTGCTCAAGTAAGATCATCTAACGATATAATTGACATACAAGTACTCCCATAAGACAAGAAAAACCCTAAAAAGGCTCATCAGAAAGAGAAAATGTACAATACATAAAAAGGAATTTTCAAGAAAGTTGAGTGGGAAACATAGAAATCTAAACCAAGTCAATAAGCAGAAAAAAGCCAGAGAAACAATTCATTATGCTCACATAAAGAAGACCAGTTCCAATATATTCCGCCCGTTAACTGTAATACACTGCTGCTGAAAGCAAATGAATGACGCTTGAGATGTGATAGCAGACAATAACCAAAAGCGAAAAGTCAATAAAATTTAAAAAAAAAATAAAAGGAATTACTCCTAGATATTTATGTTCCAAGTGCACTTGACAGTGTCTCAAGGAGAAGTAGAAGCCTTAATCAGACTTAATTAATAAGAATCAAGAAGCTTTCAATATATAGTCTAGCAATATTAATAATTTAATGTGCAAGGTGATAAGCAAAAATTGAAATTATCCATGGTAGTAATAAAAAATTCAAACAATTCAGGTTTGGAGGATAACGGCAGATTCCACAGAACTTCACACTATTAAAATATAAAGTGTCTTACTCGGAGATGAGCAGGTTTTAGGAAAACCCATGCATCATGTGAAAGTGCTGAGTCCCACATCAGCTCAAGATGTGTAACTTGGACTCCTTATATGATCTGGGGAATTTCTCACCTCATAAGCTAGCTTTTGAGGTTAAATAGGCCCAAGGACCATTTATCGCCAGGCCCATTTCATTATTTACCCGAAGTTGGGCCTCCATCTTATATTTTTCATGCTCCAGTCGTCCAGTATTGGGCATGCAGGGGGTGTTGAGTCCCACATCGACTCAAGATGGGCTATCCTTACCTCATGAACTAGCTTTTGGAGTTGAGTTAGGCCCAACGGGAGTGTGGACAATATGAGATGGGGGCCCCAACATCGGGTAAATAATGAGATGGGCCTGACTCTGATACCATGATAAAGATGGACCTTGGGCCTAACTCAACCCCAAAAGCTAGCTCAAAGAGTGAGGATTGCCCAAGCCATGTAAAGAATCCATGGAAACCATCCATCTCCCATGTGGAGTTTCATCACAAAGATAAACAAGATGATTTGTGAACTCACTGCTAAATGTGCATTTAAGATGGGTATATTTTCAATTTGAAATAATCAGTTCAATAGATGGCTAAAGGGGTGTCAAAATTAAGAACAGAGCCAGGGAAGATCCCAATCAGAAGTTGTATCTCTTGTTTTTGTATACTAAGAACTATACTTTGGTGGTAATACCTGCACCAAGTCCAGCCTTTGACTGAAGAATTGCTTGCCCGTAAATTGATGAAGGATCCATGGGCAAAGACTTCTGAGTGCCACCCAAGTTCATTTCCCCTTTAACATCCTACATATTGAAATAGGTATGGATCTTAGCTAGGTAAGAGAAGATGAAACACCGAGTATTCAACAAAGAAGAGATATCCGGTCAAGAAATAAGAGCTCATGTAGTTACAGTTGCCAGCTGAGACCGTCCTTGTAGTTGCTGCAATGCTGCAGACATGTTCCCTGAATTTCCTTGTAGCAACTGGCTGAATCAACAGAGAAGAAATAGAGATACAAATAATTCAATCAAACCATGCAACAAATAGATAGATGTTATGTTCCATTTCAAAAATAGATAGATTTATGCAAAATAATGCAATATCACATGGAATGGTTGCACCAATCATACCCTTGATGATTAGTTGCTGACTTGAGAAGTGCCATCCTATTGGGGTCCATAAGAGCTGAAGATGTCTCTGAGTCCATGGACTGAGGGTGCTTCATTCGTTCCTCGTACATTTTCATTGCCAATACACTGGCAGATGGCTGCCCCATCATACCTTCGGAGTTGATAGCATTTATAGGACCACCAATGGGGGAATGATTTGGATCCCTTCGCTGTAACTGTGCATTTCTTTGTTGCATGAGTTGTAATTGCTGCATTTGTAACTGCTGTTGATGCTGCTGCTCCCTTGCTTTCATTTGTTGAGTCTACAATAGAAGGAATTTTTTCAAACTTGATATAAAATGCCATAAAGCTCCTTTAAGTAATTTGTGTCGATGGTGATTCCTTAAGTTCAACAAACCTCTATGTATGCTGCTGCTGCCTCTGAATGTTTTTCATTTGTCCGTGCAATGAAAATGTCCCAAAATACAGACCACCACTCAAAAAGAAATCCTCCAGGTGCATCAATAGCTATAAAAGTAGGAATCAGAAGATTAAAACGTAGATTCTCATCAAGGAACTGAATCAAAACATGTCGAAGTTATGCAATTAATGCACAAGGCAATCTGCAGATGGACACGCCAAACGTGCAAAACCATTAAACCAAAAGGAAATTTAAAATGTGGAGCATCATCTAACATCATTACCTACAGGATCAGTAGCAACCTTTCCTTCAGTCATGAAAGCTTTTGCAGAATTATGCAGCTTTCGTTTCAGCAGATAGTCATGAATGTAAACATCCAGCCTAGCAAAAAAAACAAGAGACCAAAAATTAAGGGTGAAAATCCATAACATTACTAATTAAAAGAAATAATATTCCTTTGTGTCATTTTGTATGGCACTATTACGATTTGATATGTCAAACAATCCTCTAACTTCTCAGAAAACTATTTAAAGTTTTCTATATAAAAAATATTGTATCTTTTATAGTTCTTTTATGTTGTTTCTAAAAATGTGATTTTGTTAAAAGTAAGAAACCATGTGGGAATCCAAAGTGAGGATTAGATAATTCGACCCCTCATACTCCTCCCAAAACCACCATTTGTTTTTGGGACGAAAAGAATACTTGTCCCGAGAAGAATTTGTTTCCCTTCNCTTGTTGAGCAATTGAACCCTAAAATTTACAATCTTTTTATCATCATTGATAAAAATATGATTCTGCTTAACCAGCAGGGCTAACTAAGAACTAACAATTATGAAACCCCAAAAAAGTAAAATGAGAAATCAATAAACTATTACTTCATCCAAACCAAAAAAAAAAAAAACAATGAAGCTAGCCACAGCAAGTTGCATACATCTTATCTGCTTCCCAATTACTCTGCGCCATTACTGCAGGAAAGTCAAACACAGCACAAACCACCCGCGTATGTCACTGAGCTATAGGATCAAAACCGCAAAAACACAGTTAAAAAGAAATTTACTATAATTATTAATTAAAACATGATTAAGGAAACGAAAGTGATTATCATAAAGAAGATCACAAAACCATACCAAATTACAAATATTCCAGCATTACTGATCAAAAGAAAGATTTCCTAAAGAAGAACCAAAATTGAAACAAAATCAGCTAGAGAATTAACAAAATTCAAGCAATGAAAATCAAGATCTCCGCCTTTTTGGGTTAAGGATCTTACAGTGAAACACTTGCAGTGGTTCGAATTCACTGAATCAGCTTAACAAAACTCGAATTTGTACACAATCTGGCTCAGGTCAAAGATTATATCAATCTCCTTGTAGATTATATGAATCAACTAAAATTAAATGCTAAGTATTAAAGTCCGTAATCTGATCACAACAGTAAATTAATTGCGCCTTATTAAATTCTGACACAAAAACGAACACATAGTGCGTTATTAAGAAGAGCTTAAACCTTTGAGTCTCTCTTTAGCAAGAAAATTGAAGAATTTCCTATAGAAAAAAAAGGACTAAAGAGCTCAGAAAATACTCTGAGTTGAGGATCAACCTTTTGAAGAGGAGAGAGAGAATTAGGAGTAAATATCAGCACAGGTTGTCCCGTAAGTATCCGAGCCTTAGCTTCGGAGCAGCTTTAAGTGAGACAATGACTAAAATGGTCCCTAATGTTTGCGGTAGATTTAGCTACTCTTTGGACATCAATTTTGAATATGTATTTTATAAAAAAAAATATAATTAGCACAAACTAGTTTTTAGAACTTGAAATTTTTTTCCAAAATTTTAAAAACTAATCAAATTTAGTGAACAAATATTTTTTTTTTTATTTTAAAAAAAAAGTAAACAAAATTTTTGTTCAAACTGAAGCTTAATTTGCTCTTTTAGATTTCTCAAAAAGGCTTATTTTGATCTCCATTACATATTTAATAAACTTTGACAATTAAACTTTAATAGAAATTATCGAAAAGAGATTTAACCACAAACACTAGTAAGTTCCATTAAATTCAAAAAATTACAACACCAAAAAAGTGCGCCAACCACTAGAAATGGATTAAAAATATTTTTTAGTTTCAATTTAAGTGGTCTTTTTTTTGTCTATCTCAAAAAATGGACTACTTTTTATTTAAAAATAATTAATATTAAATTTGTTTTTACTCTTAATAAAATAATTTATAACCACATAAATATCTAAGATTTATTTTAGATCACAAGGTTTAAAAAATTTTCTTTCTTTTTTAAATTTCGTACATAGTCAAACAATGCCATATAAATTAAAACAAAGAGAATTAAAAATATTGTATCTCAAAAAACTACATTTGATGCTAAAAATTACACCGGATGTTATATACCCTGAAAAATAGCAAAAACTAGAAAATTGTACTTTCAAAATATGACTTTTCATTAAAAAAATAATAATTAATTCCCCTTCAAACCAATAACTAGAGTTTGTTAAATATTTGATAAAATAATTTACTTTGACAAATTTAAAGGATGAAAATAGCTCGTGGATATATTTGTGAAACTATTTTAAACATACGTACCCATTCTATTTTTGTCATTCTCAGCTTTAAGTCATCCTTTAATTACGTAAAATAGGTCTAGTGTTAGGTCCGGTAAGAAGTATTGGGTCTTTAAGAGGCTTGAAGACCTGGTTCGGTGATTCCGTTTTATCAAATGGGTAAAGACGACTAAGCTTACGCAAGCCCAGTAGTTTATGGATTTGTTTGTTTCCTTATTGGGAAAATAACTTCCTTTTTTTTCATTTGATTTCTCAAACGGTATTCGATATTTATATTGAGGCCCGACTAATCCGGATTCGCACCGAAAAGTCTCACATTAAGGGTAAAACGCTCTCTAACAAAGATGATTCTATACCTAGAGGCTCGAACTCGAGACCTTTGGTTAAGGATGAAAGAGTGCTTAACTTTACATATACTCATGTATTCATATTTCATGCTTAAGTTTTTATTTTAATATAAATAAAAAAATGGAACTTAAACAAATTAATATGAGCTTAAATGAAGTGATTAGACAACAAAAAATTCGTACAATTGAATGTAATTATTTGTGATTGAGATATAATTATATTTTTTTCGAGTATGAGTGTAAGATTCTGCACTGCTAATACATTTTGAATTATCTATTACATGTAATGTGTTTGAATTTTTATATTTGAATTTACATAACCACTAAATAAATATATATTATTATTTTTTTGCTGAAAACCAGTGTCGTAATTGTTATTTATACGAGATCTAAAGCTCACATGTCAAATACCTTGGTTATATCACCTAAAGTTGACCAAGTATTTTTAAATTAAAACCTTTTGTTTATAAATAATTTTAAAATCATGGGGTTTTCTCTAAAAAAGAAAGGGAAACTATATCTTGCACAAATATTCGACTTTTTACCGGCTTTGACAGTACTTCCAATTTCCAACCATAATTTACAACAGCACACATACAACTCTGCATGTGCAATTAATGATTGTACTTTCTTGCGGTCCTTAATTCCAAATTTCCCAACGAAAAAGAATAATATAAAAAAGATAAGTTATATTTATCCTTCATTTTGTTTTTCTATCTAATAAAGATATCCCTACTTCAGAATCGATATTCTAAAGTGTAATGGTAGAATATTTTTTATAAAAGGGTAAAATAGAGGATAAATAAAGAGACTAATATGATCATTTTCCGAATTTCAAATTGTTTGGGCCAAATTGTTACTGCCAAAATGAGTTTTAATCAAGTTCCCAATTAATGCAGTTTTTTTTTCTTTTTTGCAAATTCACTTCAATAAAAACTAATAAAAAAGTTTCACAAATTCTAAATTGAAATTGAATAACATAATTTGACTCTTGAACTCTATTCACTTCCCCTTTTATTAAACAGATGTAGTAGTTCAATCTGCTTTAATTTAGCAGTCAATAGATTTGTGGTCATTGCAATTGTTTTTAATTTTATGTCTAAAATTTTAAAATATCATCGTTAATTTTATACGTAAGAACTTTGGATAATTTTCCGTTTAAATTGTAAAAAGGTTATATTTAATTATTCTTATGTGAAAATTGTGCTATCATAATATCACCCACCAAACCATAGAGATAATCATTTTTAAGAACGTGAAAGATAAGTCTTTAATTTAAAAACGCAAACTTTTACTATTCTTTTTAATAAGAAAGGACATACGCAATTTTCCAAACTCATATGTTCTTGAATCATATGGATAATTGACCCATGCATGACAATTATCTTTTTTTCAAAATTTAACATTAGAGATATATTTCCTTTGTGTTGTTTTATGTGACACTTGTTTTTTGGTTTACTTCATCATATTTTAAATAATATACATTTAAAATTTTATTTTATTTTTAATGAGATGATTTTGTTACAACTAAATTTCGTTCCTGAAAAATAATAATCAACACAAAAAATATAGCGACGAATATTATATTTGATTTTGATGGAGTTACAATATCTAGAATATCTAAAATCTAAAGAAATGTAGTCATTTGATTCTTCTCCTCACAAATGTTTGTTCAAGAGTTTTGAGAGCTTGATCTTGAACTTGACGGATTTCAGATTTGTGGTGCGACGCAAACAATTGGAAGGTCGTCACGAACCAGGATTGTTGGGTTATCACGAACTGAAGATTTGAAGCCGCCCACCTATGATTTGAGTTCGTCTTTGGGATTTGATCACAGATGAAGATTGCAGGTGTGGAGGGAGACCCTGATGCTATTCTTCAGAGCTTCTTTAGCCTTTCCTCATGCTTACTTGATTCCTCTCTAACCTTCTCCTTTGACCTTTTTATATAGGTGTGGGGTGGGGTAGTCCCAAAAAAAACTTTAGTGGGTCATTAGGCTTGAGGCTTATGGGCCGACCCGTTTGATAGAAGACCAATTGACGGGCTAGCCCAATAATAAATTGGACTTTTATCTAAAAAATCCAAATTACTTGTGAATTTAAATTTAATAAAATTTTAGTTATCTACAAATGCCCCATACTTCAAGGCTTGTCGTGATGTAGGCTTGTCAAATTCAAAGACTTGACTTGAAGTACCCGTGAAGATAACGTCCCTTCATGAATCATTTAATTAAATTGTTCGATGTACCATAGTTAACCATTTTTTTGTTTCTTCCATGTTAGAGAAAAAATTAGTTGCATCAATTGCCTTTGGCAAATATCATGATCACCGCGTTGCATCTTGAATATTAGCTCGCAATGCGAATTAATAACCATTAACGTGGAATTAAGCAGTAGCATTACCAAATTCCTAAAATAACTTGGCTTGTCAATCGGATGAGTATTTTTTGTTCCATACCACTTGGTCATCATTCCTTTTATGGAAAGAATATGTATGGACTTAAAATAAATAAGTCAAACCTATTTTACATAGGACCAAATAGAGACTTAGCAAATTTGGTATGGATTCTTCAGCACTTGAAGAGCATTTTCCTTTTAGCTTTCCTGATATAACAATTGCCTCAAAATTTATTTTTATTACCATGTTATGCTTCCCAAATCCTAATCAAACAAGGAATCACCCTTTCATTTAAAAGAAAATTTTTGTATGTCAAGGAAAACCTAACGAGGAGAAAAAATATAAATAGAGGCGTTCCTCTAGAATTCTACAACAATGTTTGGTCCTTTGTCGTGGGCAAGCCAAATATAATTTCGTTGAGAAGGTTGTTCATCAATTTTATAAATTTTACTCTCTTTCTTTTTGTAAGTCTGCAATGGTCTCTTTTTTATTCTTTGCTATCAAAACTTACAGTTGTCATGGTTCAAAGCAATGTCCATAATTGATGATTTCCTCTTTTATTGCAGAAACTATCTCGAACTGCCAGATTTGTGCGTCTCCGAAAAGCCTTCATATCTTCTTGTAGGAGTATTGAGAATACAAGACTCTTGATTCTTGTGAAACTAGACTCGGAGTGTTGAAACATATCAAAAATTTGAATTCAAATTCTCAAATTATCGTCCCAGGTGAACTTCTTAAACTTGGTTCAAATTCGGTCGTGCTCGACATTTCAGTTTTGTACTTCTTCACCGAAAAATTCATATCTTGGTGCAGGAATATCAAAATGAGGAGTGGTCCACGACTCCAGAAACTAGACTTATGGATCTAAAACATAGGTAAAAATCACAATCATAATGTCCTTATATATTCTCAGATATTTTCTTGAATTTAGACAATAAATTGTGACGTGTTGCCCCTTCAGTCTTGCCGGTTTTCATGGATTCTGTATTTTTCTTTTGAAGCTTTCGAAGCAGCACATCAGACTGTGAATTTCATCAACAAGGATGCATTTATTAACCACGATACGCCATATTCACACCTTGAGGTTATTAGCGACAAGCAGAATCCACGCTCCCAAGTTCTCGCTTTAAAAATTCATCCATCAGTGATAGGTGCTTTTGCGCTCGCTAGAAAGCCGTTTGATGCCTCCCTTGATCTTATGGAATGGTAAACTAGAGAGACGAAGGATGCATTGGACAGATTTTCGGGCAAAGCAACCAACATGAAGGTCCTACTTTTGAAGTCTTCCACCCATCAGAAGGTCGCGTCTGCTAGTCCTCATCATCATGATCACGATGCACATGTCGCCACTTGGAGTGTTCCTCCTTCCGGATTTGGTGAAGTTCGCCATACGTCAAAATATTGGGAGTGGGTAAAAGATGTTCTTTCCCGCAACAAGTTGACTCTAAATGGAATCAAGGTCTATGACGCCATTTTTGCTTCGTTGTTCACGTATGACTACAATGAGAATGTCCTTCGTGCCTGATAAGTAGGGATTTTGACATCTTATTTGCTCTCTTTACTTGTGTTTTAGGTAAAAAATGCTGAAGGTATTCCCGAAAACTAATAAAATGTGCTTTCTTGCAGGAATTGTTCAATATGAGCCAAATGAATCAAAATCAAATCACAAAGGAGTCAAAAGTTGAACAAAAACCAAAATTGGACAAAGAGGCCTAGAGTGTGGACCGCACAAATATTGTGCGGCCGCGATCAAAACTATGCGGTCTGCAAGAGGGAGGTTCAGAGACTTGTAATTTTGGATATATGATGAGCGCGTACTGCACCAATATTGTGCGGCCGCAAAAGTCCCTGTGCGGCCGCAATCAAAATTATGCGGTCCGCGATGAATGAGAATCTGAGAGTTGGCAACTTGAGCAAAATGAAGGAGTGCAGACCGCACCAAAATTGCGCGGCTGCACACAAAATTGTGCGGTCCGCGATGATGAAGGTTCAGAGAGTTGTCTCAAGCAAAAATCAAGCAAGTGCGGACCACATCACTTTTATGCGGCCACATAATCATGAGCGCGGCCGCACTCAGAACTGTGCGGTCCGCGAAAGTCCAGCTCAAGCCAGAATCAAAAGTGACGAATGCGGACCCACCAGAATTATGCGGCCGCGAAAGCAAGAGTGCGGTTGCACTCATAATTATACGGCTACACAACCTCCGCAGGGGCATTTTTGTCAGATATTTTCAGCTTAGTATAAATAGAACTTTTTTGTCATTTTTAGGTCATGTTACATTTTGTATGAGCACATAGACGACTACTTTTACTGTTTTCAGAAATTTGTATTACCTTCACTTCTAAACATTATATTTTCATCCCATAATCTAATATTATGGATTTTATCTTCATTTCATCTTTAATTTCTTCTATTTTCTTGAGTAGCTAAACCCATAGCTAGGGTTGCGACCTAAACCAAGTGTGGGTATTTAATGGGTATTTGATTTAGGGCTTGAATGTGAATGGGTTAGTGATATTTGGTCTAGTTCTTGCTAGAACTCAAGAATTGATGGTTGCAAACATTGATTCATGCCTTTATGACTTAGTCTCTACTTGAGAAAGAGGGATTAAGTATAGGAAAACTAGGCTAATAAGGAATTGGTGGGTGAACTGAAGAAATTGATAGCCCCAATTAAAGGGTTAAACCTAGAGATAGTAATACCCGACTTGAGCTAATATCACTTGATTTGTATGTGTACCCATTTGGACTTGAGAAAGCAAAATTGGACAAAATCACTCAAATTACCGAGAGGTATAGAGTGAATAACCGGGTGTTATAGCTATATTACAATCCCAACTAATCAAGCTTGCCTAGATTTTACAATCCGTTAGATAACCACATAGGTAGAAGTCACGACCCTAGTCCCTTTAAACACTTGAAAACCCACACAAAAAAATTGTCCTTAGTTTTATTTATTGCAATATTTAGAGTAAAGATATAAGTAGAATATCAACTCAAACTTGTGGAAGTGAAGTTAGATTCAAAACCCGCATCTCGCTTAGATATAAACCTAATTCCAATCGTTTACTCTTTATGGATTCGATCCCAACCTTTGTTGGGTTATTATTGCATCGACCTCCTCGCTACTCAATAGTAGTGTAGTCTTGGACTCGATCAATTTTTGGCGCCGATTCCGGGGAGTTAGACGGTCTTAGCATTATATCTAAGTATTTGTGTTTTTTTTTCTTTCCTTCCATTTTTATAATTTTGTTTGTGAATTTCTTTTAGGTACTAAATGGCTCTTAACAACGAGGCCCTCGGAAATATATCACAAGGGGATGAGATAGATGACGAGCAAGTGGACGAGGTTCATCTTGAGCCTCAAGTACAAAGGAGAGGCCACCCACCTCATGAAAACATCCCAAACCCTTCCACACCTCCTCCAAGAGCAGCACATCGGGTGTTGCCCAACGAAGGCTATGCTAGTGCAATAGTACCTCCCCAGATTAGGGTGGGCAACTTTCAAATAACCAATGTCATGCTTACATTGTTGGAACATCGGGGTTTCTTCACCAGAGCTCCACACCAAAATGCCTATAAGCATCTCAAAGGTTTTGTTGATACGTGTTGGGGCAGCAAGCAGACTAATGTCTCCAAGGACGCATTGAGGTTAAGGCTATTCCTTTTTTCTCTAAGGGGGAAGGCTTTGGATTGACTAGAGAATAAAATTGAATTCAAGGATAAAAAGATCTAGGGATATTGACTTCCCCAATTGCCGGATTAATTCTTAACTCTTTCGCTGTAATCTCGCTGTAATACTCTATGAGAATTATGAATTCCGAGCTACCGTAATTATCTCTCGATCAATTACGATAATTTACTAGAAGCATTCTCTCGAACTACTCTAGCTAACAATTTATGCAACTCAGAATTATCCACCAAAGCTTTGTTATTTCTAAACCCACTTTTAAATTCAAGTAATTAATCTCTTCAATTACCCAAAAGTGGTGTTGTTCAACAACATTCTAACCAAGTGTTCTTTCTCAAGCAACATAAGGCAACTAGACATGATTAATCAAGGTCCCTTTCAATTAACCACAATACAAAACGTAGGTGAACAATCATAGAACAAACACGACTCGATTATATCAAAATAGAGTTAAAACTTCATCCAACAATTTGTTCCATCAACCCTAGATTATAGGTTTAGCTACGCATACTAATGGAAAACAATTCACTAAAATAATTCATAATCAACAAATATAAGTAAGAAGAAGAATATGAAAACTCTTAGGAATTGATCCATCTTTAGTCTCTTGTTCTTGCCTCTAAAATCTTCTAAAACCAACTATATCTGACTTCTGGGCGAGTTTAGGCTTCATACAGGTTTAGGTTAGTCGCCTAGGAAATTACATAATTATCCTTGTGTGTTTGGCTTTTGTCTTCCCATCCGCGACCACGTATTCAACCGCGGATTTTGACTGCTTCACTGCCTTGAGTTCGCGAGCTAATTCGCGGCCCACTTTGCGGTCGCGCACCTGGATGGGTCGTTTCACTTGATTTTCTTACTCCTTTTCGACCGGGCTAACCTTCGATTGGCCTTCCACGCTTCATAATGACTCCAAAACACTCTTTAGCTCCCTCCTAAATCGGGGTGACTCCTGCAAAGCATCAATTTCTTAATTAGAGCATTTTGTTATCTTTTACATTCAAATATCAATAAAGTGCAGTTAAATTAGAGTGTAAATAGCGTCTAAATTGCATAAATATATCCTACTATCGACACCCCACACTTAAACCATTGCTCGTCCTCGAGCAATAAAACCACACTCCACAAAGACCTAACTTCACTGAGCGACTTCCCTACTCGTCACACCAAGAATATTTCACAAAGAATGAGTACATTACTGTAACATCTACACCTCAAGAGTTGACTCCCTCTAGCCATGCAATGTTCCTAACTAGTACTTACTCTAATTCATAGGTCCAGAATTACCTCTCCTTCATCAATCAAGTGCTTACTCACAACAAAAGAGACTCATTTCACAATCATTAAAATTCACACACACACTGAGGAACTTTTAAAAGGAATAGAATTCACTCACCCTCAGAAATGATATTCTCGTGCCACAGAAAATGCACCATAGGCTTGCCCATAGTGTACTACTCTACTAATTGAGCTCACTCGGTCTAGGATCAAGTGGGACTTTATTTGGATGTAATGTAGGCTGCAGGTTGGGTAGGATATATTTGGATATAATAGTGACTATACCACCCTAAGCACTTTAATATATTTATTTTACAGTCAAGTACACACCTAAGTTAAACAAATATTTTCATCTTTAACACCACATATACCACCCCACACATCTTTGAGCACAATCACCTTAAAAGCCACCAAAGAATTATTGCCAATCAACATGATACATTATTAACAATGTTCTTCTCTTTTTTTTTTATACAAGTGGCTTTTCCAACAAGATATACCTTTCTCCTTATTTTCCTAGTTCCACTCAAAAGCTTCACTAACTACCCCACACTTTATCCTTTGTAAATTCATAGT
>ML393739.1:0-12838 GCA_005239525.1 Nicotiana knightiana
TACCCCAGATTATATTTGCAGCTCCCGTTTAGTCTTTCTATAAGACATAGTTGAGCGTGATCAGTTACACCAAGGGATGTGAACGCAAATATGTTATTGTATGTTCTAATGTAAGTTCGAAAATGCTTTGATTCCTCACTATTTCCCAGATAAAGGTTTCTTAACTATGTTGACATTTCATGTGAAATTAGTTGAATAGAACCGTTACCACAACAGAATGCAGGCGGTTCATATTCAAATTTTTTTTGCTCCACAAAATTGGCATTTTGGTATTTATTTTAATTTAACATAAGTATTTTCCGCTTGCATACTACTCGAACCACCAGGTTTTGTGAAAACATTTCCTGCAAGGTTAGATCTGATTTTGGGAATGAGAAAGATTGAAGAAGGATACTTCTAGAGCCAACAAAAAATAAACACCAAAAAGTCATTATTTTAATTAGAATATCTAAATTACTCTTTTACCCTTGGTCGACCTCTTTGGCTTTTCTATATTATAGAAAAATATGCTTTGCAGAGTAGTCCCTGGTGTATCTCTTGTTCCATCCTTTTTTCTTATAAAACTGACATTAACTTGATGATGTTCTTTGGGCCGAGTTTTTCATTTTTAATTGAATGTCTTTGGTGGGTTAAGCAAATAGAGAAGTTCACATGATATCATGGGGTCCATAAATTCATGTTTGAGGTTTTGGAAAGGTCAAATTAATTATTTGAACATGACATTTCTAATTGTACTAGTGTGCAATTGTACGTCAATATAAAAGTAACTCTTTGTTTTGACTCGTTTCATTTATCTACTTAACATTATTGTATAGTTTGTTTAGTTGATAACATTTACTAATGCACCATGAAGCGAAAAAATCTGACAATCCTTTTTATCCTATTCTCAGTTTCTGTGTCTCAAGCAAATACCAATGACGCTATTTATACCTTTTTGCATAAATGAAGGCAGCTTAGAGAATTGTTATTGTGGTGGCCGTTGGGGGATCACTTTTGAGCTAGTAAAGTATAACAAAACTCTACGCCCTAGCCAAACCATATTTTTAGCTTTGAGATGTTGAGATTGGCCATTGGCTTTGTATGTCACGAAAACTCCATCAATATTTAGGGATTTGAGGGCCGCTTGAGTAACACTGCCATAAACATTTTGCGGCCGTTTGAGTAACATTGTCATCAACATTTTGCAATGAGTGCAATTCATTTATGCCATTAGGAGAGAGATACATGATTTTCCTCTACATCCATATTAACATATAATTTTTTAATCAATAGTGGAATTACTCATACTCTTATTTTTTTTTTTTTGAATTAATCCAAAGTATTGTTTAACCTAAACTCCTTATTCTGGTGAGAATTGGAAACTTTTCTTCAATAAAATCCCGATTCTCACATGCCTGAGCTTCAAAAGACACATAGTATAAGCTAGCATTGTATTTCGAGGAAATGAGGCCTTGCTTGTTGTGAGAGAATTCTTATTGGGCCCCCACCTTCACCAAAATTCTCTCAAAAAAGGATCAAGAAAATCAATTTTGGCGTCAAGGATACATCCCACGAAAATGCAATGTTGTATTAAACGTTCCTTTTAAAACTCAAATATGGTTTAAGAACAACAAAAATCGGGACTTCATTGAGTAAAAACGAATGAAATTCTCACCGGATGAAATAGTAGGAATGAACAATATTCTGGGTTTAATTCAAAATAAAAAAATTGGGAGAAAGTTACTGAACACCCGTATAGGTACTTAATTTCCTCTGCCGATTGAATTCCACATCAATATGAAGACGAATACCACATGGGTGAAAGGAAAAACCATCTAATTCTCTCTGTGCCATAAATGCATTTTCTCATTGCAATACATTGACGATACCTTAAGTCAAACGGCCCTCGAAACCAACCTCAAATGTCGATATTTTTCTTGGTTTTGTGTCTATGGAGTTGATTGGACATGCAAAGCTAATGGCTAGCATCAACATTTCAACCCTAACAATATGTTTTCGGCTAGGAATCATTTTGTTACAGTTTAATCCCCAACAATAATCACAATCAAATTATAATTTCACAAGGTATGAAAATCCGGAAGAAATGCACTCAAAAGTTGTGAGGATAACTAACGAGTTGATGAAAATGTAAAGAGTTTAGACAAACATGTCCGGACTTTTTTACGTTCCTTCACTTGTTACAGTTACAAGGACTAAAGTGAGGAATGCGGATATGTATTAGCTCCCTTCAAAAGCACTGATCACAATGGCTCTCTTGGCATATTGAAGTTGTGAGAGAACCGCTAGTTGGTCCTAGAAGGTAGTTGATCACGTCCAAAGCACGCCTCGAAAGAGATATGAAACGGTTGTTTGCAGTAATAGAAACTCAAGGGTCAGGGTCAAATCCACAGTGTCACGACCCAAATTCCCAAACCACGGGATCGTGATGACGCCTAACACAATACTTGTTAGGCAAGCCGATGTTAGAAATTTACTAACTATTTCCTTTTAAAGTTACTTAACCATAATAGAACAATTCAGACTAAATACGAATACTAATAACCATCATAATTAAACCGAACAACTAAATATATAACTATGAAACTACCCCAGGGTCTGGTGTCACAATTCACAAACTACTAAAGAATGATACAAATAAATGAGCTAAAAGAAATAATGTATCTGTTTCGATTGATATAAAATAGTATCTAAGTGAATTGGAGAAAACTACAGGAGTCTGTGGACGCCAGAAGATCTACCTCGTGTCTCCGAACAAGATGCGCAACTACTAATATCTCCTAACTCTGATCAGTACCTGGATCTACACAAAAGAGTGCAGAGTATAGTATCAGTACAACCGACCCCATGTACTGAGTAAGTGCCGAGCCTAACCTTGGAGAAGTAGTGACGAGGCTAGGACAAGACACCACATAAAACCTGAACATCGGAATCATACTAACAGGAAATAATAACAATTAAAGAATGTAAACAACAATTAATGGAAAGGGAGCATGCGATAGGGAACTTTCAACATAAGGAATGAGGAAAACAATAAGGCAAACACAGATAGTGATCAACAATAATTTTAGCAATTAAAGATAGAAAGTAAACTTGCACGACATCACCCTTCGTGTTTTTACTCTCAGCCTCACCAAATAATAAATAGAATACACGGCATCACCCTTTGTGCTTTCCTCTCATCCTTACCAGATTATAATTAAGAATTGCACAAAATCACCCTTTGTGCTTTACTCTCTTCCTCACCTTATAAATAAATCATGCACGACATCACCCTTCGTGCTTTTCACTCTTCCTCACAATATAATTAAGTCATGCACGGAACCACCCTTCGTGCTTTATACTCTTCCTCACAATCTCATCAAATCATCAACAACATAAAAGGGGATTTCACGAGAAACAATATTTCATCATAATTTCTATCACCATTTAATATTTCGATCTCAACTCAATGTTCTCAAAGGAATTTCACTAACAACAATAATCACAGACGATAGGCTTTAAGACAATCAGAATAACAAGAAATAGCATTTACTCGCATGGTATTACCTGACCACAATATATAGGTACTCGTCACCTCACCTATACATTGGATTTAACAAACAAACAGGTAACAAGTAGGCATACAATACATATTCCCTCAAGCTAAGGTTAGACACAACACTTACCTCAATTCCGCAGGCCACTCACTGCTCAATTACCGCTTTTCCTTTCTAATTCACCTCAAACACACTCGAATCTAATCATAATTAGTTTAATATCATTAATTAATGCTAAAGGAACCAACTTTACTGAAAAGTATAATTTTTCCTAAGTTTTTCTAAAAAAAAAAACTAAAAACCGACCCCGGGCCTGCTTGGTCCAAACTCGGAGTTCTGACCAAATTACGTTTACCCATTCACCCCCGAACCTGAATATGCAATTAGTTTCGAAATCCAACCTCAATTCGAGGTAAAAATTTGATTTTTACCAAATTTTCTAGTTCTACCCAAACCCTCAATTTTTACCATGAAAATTCTTGATTTCTGATTTAAAAGTGATGAAAACATTGGGTAATTGAAAGAGTAAGGTTTAGAATTGATTACCTACACTTTGGGGATGAACTTTGGTGAAGAAAATCGTCTTTAGGGCTTGGTAGTTCGAAAAATAGGAAGAAAAAGAGTTCTGTCCGTTTTAACACTATTTTAATATAGCTGGGCAGGCCTTCATTGCGTTCGCATGGGCCTGCCCGCGTTCGCATAGAGTCAGGCTTGTTGGCCTTCGCGTTCGCAGTCACTGGACCGTGTTTGCATAGAGGACAGTCAGGTTCCCCTCCCCCAGGCCCGTAACACTACGCGTTCACGTGGACCAGACCGCGTTCACGTAGGGTCTCCCCCCAGCCCATCGCGTTCGCGTCAGGGATCCCGCATTCGCATAGAACAAAAAGGCCCAACTCAATTTTTACTCTATGCGTTCGCGATAGATGCTACACGAACGCGAAAGACTAAATAACTGGGCACTAGAAAATAGAAAAACCAGCAAACCTTCCTAAATATAAAACATTCCGTGGCCTATCTGAAACTCACCTGAGCCCTCCGGGCTCTAAACCAAATATGCACGCAAGTCTAAAAATATCATACAGACTTGATCATGCGATCAAATCATGAAAATAACATGTAAAACTATGAATTAAACCTCAAAACACATCATTTTTCTCAAGAACACCTGAAGTTCACTATTTTTCAACCGAGCGTCCAAATCACGTCAAATAAACTCAGTTCCTCACCAAATTTCACAGATAGCGTTTAAATACTATAACAAATCTATACCGGGATCCGAAACCAAATTACAGGCACGATACCAATGATTTCAAATATTAATTCTTTTCTTTAGTTCATTAATAATTCAGCAAAATAATTTCTTTCAAAAATTTATTTCTAAGGCTAGGGACCTCGAAATTCAATTTCGGGCATACGCCCAAGTCCCATATTTTACTGCGGACCTCTCGGAATCGTCAGAACACAGATCTGAGTCCGTTTACTCAAAATGTTGACTCAAGTCAACTAAAATCAAACTTTAAATTCTAAAAATTAATATTTCTTATATGTTCACATAAAAGATTTTCAGTTTCATGCCCGGACTGTGCATGCAAATCGAGGTGGTTAAAATTAGATCTTTTATGGCTATAAGCCTAGAACGGAGTCTTAATTCATAAAATAACCCCTTGGATCATCACAATCTCCACCTCTAAAACAAACGTTCGTCCTCGAACGGACGTAGAATATTACCTGGATTGGAAAACAAGTGTGGATATTTACTCTGCATGTACGACTCGGACTCCTAAGTAGCCGCCTCAACGGACTGACCTTTCCACTGCACTCGAACTGAAGGATAACTCTTAGACCTAAACTGACGAACCTGCCGGTCTAAAATAACTACCGGCTCCTCCTCATAAGTCAAGTCTTTGTCCAATTGGACAGAGCTGAAATCTAACACGTGGGATGGATCACCATGATATTTCCGGAGCATAGATAAATGAAATACCGGATGAATGGAGGATAATCCGGGAGGTAATGCAGGTCTATAAGCTACCTCACTCTATCAAGAATCTCAAATGGCCCGATATACCTAGGGCTCAACTCGCCCTTATTCCCAAATCTCATGACACCCTTCATGGGTGATACACGAAGCAATACTCTCTCTCAAACCATGAATGCCACATCCCGAACCTTACGATAGGCGTAACTCTTTTGCCTGGACTGAGCTGCACGAAGCCGCTCCTGTATAATCTTGACCTTATTTAAGGCCTCTTGAACTAAGTCCGTACCCAATAACCAAGCCTCTCCCGGCTCAAACCATCCAACTGGCGATCTACACCGCCTACCATATAATTCCTCATAGGGAGCCATCTGAATGATTGACTGATAACTATTATTGTAGGCAAACTCCGCTAACGGCAAGAACTGATCCCAAGAACCTCCAAAGTCGATAACACAAGCGCGAAGCATATCCTCTAAAATCTGAATAGTACGCTCGGACTGCCCGGCCGTCTGAGGATGAAATGGTGTGCTCAGCTCAACTCGGGTACCCAACTCTCACTGAATTGCCTTCCAAAAGTGCGAGGTAAACTGCGTACCTCGATCAGAAATGATAGATACAGGCACACCGTGAAGGCAAACAATCTCTCAAATATAAATCTCGGCCAACCGCTATGAAGTGTAAGTACTTGCCACTGGAATGAAATGTGCTGATTTAGTCAACCTATCCATAATAACCCAAACGGCGTCGAACTTCCTCTGAGTCCGTGGGAGTCTAACAACAAAGTCCATAGTGATACACTCCCACTTCCACTCAGGAATCTCTATCTGCTGAAGTAAACCACCGGGTCTCTGATGCTCATATTTCACCTGTTGGCAATTCAAACAACGAGCCACATAAGCAACAATATCCTTTTGCATCCTTCTCCACAAATAGTTTTGTCGCAAGTCCTGGTACATCTTGGCAGCACCTGGGTGAATAAAATACTTAGAACTGTGAGCCTCCTCAAGGATCAACTCAAGAAGGCCATCAAGATTTGGCACACATATACGACCCTGCATCCTCAAAACATCGTCATCTACAACTGTAACTTTCTTGGCACCATCATGTCGAATTGTGTCCCTAAGGACCATCAAGTGCATGTCATCATCATGCCGATATTTGATACGCTCGAATAAGGAAGATCGAGCAACCGTACAAGCTAGAACATGGATGGGAGAAATATCCAACCTCACAAAATGATTAGCCAAGGTCTGAATGTCTAAAGCCAACAGTATTTCACTAACTGGAATACATGCAAGACTGCCCATACTTACTGCTTTTCTATTCAATGTATCGGCCACCACATTGGCCTTTCCTGGATGATACAATATAGTGACATCATAATCTTTCAATAACTCTAACCATATCCTCTGTCTCAAATTAAGATCCTTTTTTCTTGAACAAGTACTGGAGGCTATGATGATCCGTGTAAACCTCACATGGCACGCCATAAAGATAGTGTCTCCAAATCTTCAACGCGTGAACAATGGCTGCCAACTCTAAGTCATGGACCGGATAATTATTTTCATGAACCTTTAGCTGTCGAGACACATATGCTCTCACCCTGCCATCCTGCATTAATACTGCTCCCAACCCAACACGGGAAGCATCACAATACACCGTGAAAGATCCTGAACCTGATGGTAACACCAATACCGGTGTTGAAGTCAAGGTTGTCTTGAGCTTCTGGAAGCTCGCCTCACACTCATCCGACCATTTAAATGGCATTTAAATGGGGCACCCTTCTGAGTTAGTCTCGTCATCGGGGCTGCTATAGATGAGATACCCTCCACAAAAACAACGGTAGTATCCTTCCAAACCCAAGAAGCTCCTGATTTCTGTGGCTGAAGTGGGTCTAGGCCAGTTCTTGACTGCCTCTATCTTTTTAGAATCCACCTGAATACCATCTCCTGATACGACATGACCCAAGAAAGCTACTGAGTCTAACCAGATCTCACACTTTGAAAATTTTGCATACAACTGATTATCCCTCAAAGTCTGGAGTGCTATGCGGAGGTATTGTTCATGCTCCTCCTGACTGCGGGAGTATATAAGAATATCATCAATGAACACGATTATGAAGGAATCTAGATAAGGCTTGAAAACTCTATTCATTAAATCCACAAAGGCTGCTTGGGCATTAGTCAAGCCAAAAGACATCACCAAAAATTTATAGTGCCCATACGTTGTTCGAAAGGCTGTTTTAGGAACATCGGACGCCTTAATCTTCAACTGATGGTAGCCCGATCTTAGATCAATTTTTGAAAACACACTGGCACCCTGAAGCTGATCAAATAAATCATCAATTCTTGGAAATGGATACTTATTTTTTATAGTAACTTTATTCAACTGCCGGTAATCTATACACATTCTTATCGATCCATCCTTCTTCTTCACAAACAAAACCGGTGCACCCCAGGGCGAGACACTAGGCCTGAGGAAACCTTTATCAAGCAGGTCTTGCAACTGTTCTTTCAATTCTTTCAATTCTGGTAGGGCCATCCGATATGGAGGAATGGAAATGGGCTGAGTTCCCGGAGAAACATCAATACAAAAATCGACAACCCTATCGGTAGCATTCCAGACAGGTCTGCAGGAAACACTTCGGGAAATTCCCGAACAACGGGCACTGACTTTATTGAAGAAATCTCGGCATCAGAATCACGAATATGAGCCAAGTAATCCAAACATCCCTTCTCAACCATGCGACGATCCTTGGCATAAGAAATCACCCTGCTGGGAGAATGACCAAGAGTCCCTTTCCATTCTAACCGAGGAAATCCCGGCAAAGCTAAAGTAATTGTCTTGGCATGATAGTCCAAGATGACATAATAAGGTGACAACCAATCCATGCCCAATATGACATCAAAATCGACCATGTCAAGAAGCAACAGGTCTACACTAGTTTCAAGACCCTCAATAATGACTACGCACGAACGATATACACGACCTACAACAATAGACTACCCCACCAGCATAGACACATAAACAAGGACACTCAAAGAATCACGGGGCACAACCAAATACGAGGTAAAATAGGATGACACATAAGAATAAGTAGACCCCAGATCAAACAAAACTAAGGCATTTCTATTGCAAACTAAAATGATACCTGTAATGACAGCATCGGAGGACTCCGCTTCGGGTCTAGCTGGAAAAGCATATAATCGGGGCTGGGCTCCACCACCCTGAACCATGTCTCTAGGAGGACCTCTGATGAGCGGACCTCCATCTCTAGCGGGCTGGCCTCCACCCCTAGCGGCCTGACCTTCACCTCTAACAATCTGTCCTTTACCTCTGACTACCTGACCCCTACCCCTGGCTGGCTTGGCAGGCGGTGTTGGAACTATAGCACGGGAATTCTGATACTGAGAATTATCCGACGCACGAGGACAATATCTGGCAATGTGCCTTGGGTCACCACAAGTGTAACAAGACCTCGGCTGCTGAGACTGCTGGCCGGCCAACTGACCCTGTCGACCAGTATGACCACCCTGAACACTCTGGAGAGGGGGTGCACTGATAGGAGCTGATGGTGCACTATAGACTGGCTGAGTAGAAGGAGGCATATAAGAACCACGACCACCTGAGGTACCATGTGAAGCCTAAAATGTTGAATGGAATGGCCTGGAAGAATGGCCTCTACTGAAACTAACCCCTCCTCCAGATGAGGCACCACTGAAACCACCGGAATGGCGAGGCCTCTTGTATGATCCCTGACCTCCCATCCCAAGGACCGACTCAACCCTCCTGGCCACATTAGCCGCATCCTGAAAAGAAATCTCAGTCCCCGTCTCTTTGGCTATCTGCAACCTGATGGGCTGAGCAGAGCACTCAATAAATCGTCTGACCCTTTCTCTCTCTGTAGGCAACAAAAGAATAGCATGTCTAGCCAAATCCACAAAATGATTCTCATACTGGGTCACAGTCATGCTGCTCTGCTGAAGTCTCTCAAACTGACGACGCTTCTCCTCTCGAGTAGTAACAGACAAAAACTTCTCCAAAAAGAGATGAGAAAACTGATCCCAAGTCAAAGCAGGCGACCCAACTGGTCTAGTCAACAAATAATCCCTCTACCATTTCTTGGCAGAACCAATCATCTGAAATGCAGCAAAGTCAACCCCATTGGTCTCCAAAATACCCATATTACGAAGAACCTCATGACAGATGTCCATATATTCTTGAGGATCCTCTGAAGTAGCACCACTGAAAATGAACGGGGAAAAGCTTGATGAACCTGTCCAATCTCCACAAAGCATCAGTAGACATAGCTGCCCCATTAGCAATCGGGGCTCCAGCTATTGGCTGAATTACCCCAACTGGATTGGCTTCTGGGGTGTGAACCTGAGGAGTGGTCTGAGTAGGAGTATGGGTAACAGGAGTCTGGACCCCTCTTCTAACCTGAGATGCGGCTGCTTGAACAGGGAGTGCGCCAGTCTGGGCTACACTCTTTTGCGGACCGCACATTATGTGTTTTTGCGCCCTTTATTGCCTTGTGCTTGGACTACTCCTTTTTGAGTCAGATTTCATCTTGGGAGCCCAACTTCCAGCATTCCTGCAATTTTGCACAATTTCATTAGTTTCGAGAACACAATTCAATAATTGTAGACTAAAACAAAAGCTAAAAGGCGCTAATAAGCAATCAAAATTCCCACTTATCAGCAAGCAGGGCAAGGTGAAGAAAGAGAAATTAGCCAACAAAGAACCAACATAGAAGGGAAAGAAGGAACACAGATTGATTGGACATACAAAGCTAATGACCAGCCTCAACACTTCAAACCTAACAATATATATGTTTTCGGCTAGGAATTATTTTGTTACGGTTTATTCCCCAATAATTAACCACATTCAAATTAGAATATTATGAGGTATGAAGTATGGGAAGAAATGCAAGTTGTGAGGATAACTAATGAGTTGTGAGTTTCTCTGCAGATATGTATTAGCGCCCTTCAAAAGCACCGATCACAATGGCTTTCTTGGGATATGTTGTGAGAGAACCGCTAGCTGGTCCTAGAAGGTAGGCAGGACAAGGTGAAGAAAGACAAACAGGCCAACGAAGCCCGGAGGAAAATTAAATAGCTAGGTTAGGTTAATCAAAACCAACGTACGAGGGAAAGAGAAAGAAAGAACACGTACGAGTGAAATTTCATTAACTAAAGTCATGTACAGTACTGTCTTCTGTTAGAATATATTGTTGAAAGCTTACCATCTATGAACACCAAAGTCCATCCTATAAAATGTTCCATACAAAATTCGTAAAACCTGATATCTGATAAGTAGAGGCGGACCTAAAATTTTTACGCGACGGGGTACATTATTCTGCTCAACCAGTGCCCCTAAATGTTTTTAGTGTTCAGGGTGCCAACTGCTTTAAATTAATCATTTTCAAAGTATTTACGTATATATAGAATTTCGGCCAAAGTTTACGGGGTCCGGTCACCCTCATCAATACACGTGGGTCTGCCTCTGGTAAGCATGCAACTAAGTTCAAAGGTTAAGTGCAAAGCTAGTGATTCGTCAAACCAACTTTAGCAGCAACTTCTTCCCACGTCTTCTATTGGTGGAGTAATTAGACTCCAGAAAAGTACAAAATTCGTGGTTCTCACACCTTCCATCGATTAGGTCAAAATCCATTTCAGTTTGAAATTTTCGTCATTTTTGTTCACATCACTATATTGTCCTTTCAGTTTTTGATACACTATTCTAATTTTTCCAATCTTTAGCTCCCAATATTTGAGCTCATGTTTGTTACGAAATTGTCACCGCTCGTTGCCACCTAAATAACAACAAATAATATATATATATATATATATATATATATATATATATATATATATATATATATATATATATATATATATATATATATATATATATATATATATATATATATAAATCGAAAAGTTCGTTCTCCGCCTCTTTAATTTACGTGATCTTTTTTGAATCTCTAGATTCAAACTATGTATATTTAAATTAAATTTTTTTATTATATTGACATGGAAAGAATTCCAGCTCATAATATTTTTTGCATAATTATTTTTTAATATTTTAATTTTAAAACGTAAAATTGATTTTATTCAATTTAACTTTGAAAAGTAAATTAATTCTCGAAAAGCAAAAATGGTCCCATTAAGGAGTAATATTATCCACTATTCTTCTAATTGCTTCATATGAATATATTGTTTTAGATAAAACAATTAAAAGTCAACAAATTCCGCTGAAGTCATCGGCTCGCAGACTTTTCCTAGATATATTATGTTTGCTAACTTTATTTGTAAATGACCATTGGAGTATATAGATCATTCCTATGCTGGTAATGACTAAATCTGCAAGCCAAAGAAACAGAGCCTTTCAGTTTCGGAATTTGAGGCTCGAATGTTTGAGTTGGTCTTATAGCCTGTTTGGCCAAACTTCTAAAATTAGCTTATTTTTAATTAATTTAAAAAGCATTTTTGAACGTTAATTAGTGTTTGGCCAAACTTTTGAAAACTGCTTCTAAGTGTATTTTTCTCAAAAGTGCTTCTCAGAAACGTGCTTTTGGAAAGAAACTACTTTTTTCTGCTCCTCAAAAACTGCTTCTACTTTTCCTCAAAAGTACTTTTTTTTTCTTTCAAAAGCTTGGTTAAACACCTCAATTTTTGGTCAAAAGTGTTTTTGACAAAAAAAACTACTTTTGGCCCAAAAAAAACTTGGACAAACAGGCTATTAGTATGAGAATCCATATACAGTATGGTAGTCGTGATAGAAATTGCTCAAGTTATACCTTATAACCTTATGAGAATATTAGGAAAATTGTTAAGTTTATACCTTCTTTGTAAAACCTAATATTAAATTATTTCCATTTGACGGTGCTACTAATTAGCTATGCATGTTGTCATGGTTCATGCTCATAGTGTTCTCTCTTTAAATTTGTGGTTATTTTCTTAATTACAGTTTTTATGTCTCTACAATTTTAGAAAGTTGACAAATATAAAACTTTTTAAGTGGCCGACCATATATATCTTATAAATAGTCCACGTTAATACTAGTCCTCTCTTGAAAAAGATTTCTTATATATATACACATCCAAGTCTAGTAATAAGAAGATTAAGAATGATACCACAATTTTCGATCTCTCTCTCTAAGTCCATAAATATTTTAAATCATTCAGAAAGCTATGATTAGAACCATTGTTCTGCAAGTTAATTTCAACTGTGTGCTGTGCAAGAAATTCGTTCTCCAAGCCATTGCAAAACGTGAAGGTAATTGACCCCCCACCCCACCCCCACCCCCACCCCCCTCC